>JACXGM010028361.1:0-14091 GCA_016801145.1 Umbra pygmaea | reverse complement strand
CTCACATTAGTACAAGGGGTAGATCCAAAACTGGGTCCCATAGGCCACGCCCCTTTTGACGAATCAGTACCCCACTGTAGGGGTGGCCTCAAGAGTGGCCCTAGATGGTAGCCTCAAAATTTGGTAAACATCAGATGAGCCGTTGATGAGATATAAACTTTTTGTAGTTATAGCGCCCCCTAGTAGCCAATTTTCATAAAAGTTGTTGGGGAGCCTCAGATGGTCATGTCAAACAAGAATCTAAAGTTTTACGATGATAGCTTTTTTTTGGCCAAGATATGGCAAAGTTTATACTTAAGCAGCTAGCTACACAAATTTCTTTTTGCGCAATTGATGCAATTTTCATCCAATAAAAATTATTTTGATAACTTTTTGTTACGTCAGTCTGGTGATCATACATACCAAATTTCGTGCAGATCGGACACACGGTCTAGGAGGAGTTAAAAAAAGTAGGTTTACAATAAATTACAATTTTTCACGCATAAAAGTACTGGCGGAAATGGGCGTGGCCTATGTCAGAAGATTCAGCTGAACTCAGGGAACGCGTGGATATGTGTAGCTTCTATGTGCGATGTACGGTTTGGGAGTTATAAGGGCAAACACGTTTTTTCTGCTATAGCGCCACCTAGTGGTAGAAGTGGCTGAATCTTTCTGTCTGAGGTCCCAGCGATGATCTGGACCAGTCCTGAAAATGGCACCCCACGATCATGTACGGTTTAGGCTGTAGTATCGGTTTTACCGGAAGAATAATAATACGAAACCTTAGAAAAACAACAGGGTTCTACAGCCCTGCTGGAGCTGTGAACCACGTTGCTTTGCAACGACGGTTCCCAGCCCCTTCGGGCTTGGACTTCTAATAAATTCTGTCTCTACGGCCCTGCTATCGGCTAACATCCACTCCATAATCAATTATCACATTGAAATAATCTAAATAAAATGAGTAAAAGGTTACAACATTTTACCACTTATTATGTATGTATATTAACCGAGGATAAATATTATATTCGCCTTTTTTGTGTTTTCCCTTGGTCTCTCAGATTGCGTCTCAATATGTATAGTATGCAAACTATATAGTGTGCCGGACTACAATTAGTGTCCCAAACCACAGTACGCAAATATAGTATGTCAGAAGTCCCCGGATGGTCCACTACTGTATGTTCGTGCGATTTTCAAAGTATGCAAACCTGCATGCTTTTGGGCTGATATAGCCCACAATCCTTTGCGACCGGTCCTTCTTTGTGTTCAATGCAAGTATCCAAAAGTTTGGTAATAATAAATGTGTCATTACAATAGTATTTTTGTTATTGTACCAATATTATTAAAGTTTAAATGAAATACAAACAGGTTTTGCCAAATGTTTAATGTTCAAACTTTGCGGGCATTATCGCTCATGGAAGTGGTTGTATTTTAGATGCAACGTTATGACATGTTAGTATGTCCCAATGCTAGCATACTTGCTTACTATATACTTAATAGTACTTACTTTACCAACACCTGAGCAGTACGTACTTATAGTATGTAGTATGCAAATTGAGACGAAGCCTCACTCTTCCTCAAGTTGCCGGTGAACTCATACTCTGCAATTTTGGATCGCAGCCTAATGACATCACACCCGCTGTCTGTCTTATGACAGCATCACAACTGATTATTTTTATCGATTTAATTATTTTAGTTGTCATATCACTCCAGAACCTTTTTAGTAAAACATCATATTACTTATTTAAGCAATTGGATGATTAATAAATATAATTATTAAGAATTAAATTAATCTCCGAAACAGCTACATTTCTCCCTCCTGTGTTCCCTCATACGGTTCTCATACGGGTGTTGATGGCGTCAATTAAACCGTTCTGGAACACAGCCAACAACACGTCGGAGTTCCAGCCGCAATCTACAGCTAGAGTACAGAAAGAAATGGCATATTCCGCCACGCTGTGAGTACCCTGCTTTATGCTCAGTAACCATCTAGAAACCTGTTTACCCGTGGTGGAATGATCGAAAAACCTCTTCATGTCGGCGGTGAAAACAGCTTCGGACTCAGCTCCTACCTCGAGCCTCTCCCAGACGGCGGCCGCTCATCTCAGAGCTTCTACTCCGAGTAGAATGATAACAAAAGCGATTCTGGACCTTTCAGTGGCGTAGGTGAGGCTGCTGATCAAACACAAGGCCACACTGCAGCAAAAAGGTACAACAACCCTCCACATTTTCCTCATACCTTGCGGGTGATGATGCCCAAGGCTCACAGATAACAAGGCGGGAGTGGGGGCTGAGCAGGGCCGACAGGCACAGGAGGAGCAGGTGTACTGACCTGTCTTACGGCTAGCAGGTCGGACGACAAGGCCTGGAGCGTTGACCCTATTTCCTGGAGAGCAGACGTGAGAACCCAATAATGCCCCTTGGTTGGTCATGGCCTGACGCATGGTTTCCATCTCTGCTGGATCCACAGAATGGCCAGATTATTCTGTCAGGACTGGGCACAGGTGAAGGTAAGAAATCCAAATGTAGAGATGTAAAGCAATAGTAATATTTATTGAGGTATAGCGGGTATTAAGGTGTAGGGTGTAAGGCGCCAATCCGGAGTGTAACTTTTCCCAGTTCCCCTTCCCTGGAAACAGCCACTTCCTTTGTTTATGTTGCTCAGAACTACAATTCCCATTCCCCAGTTCTTCTTCCTATGGACTACAGCTTCCTAGTCAGGTCTCCTAAGAATCTCCTAATTCACCACACCTGCTCACTCTATGCAGTATTTAAGTCACACACCTCTCCTTGCCTCTTTGCGAGGTATTTGTGAGTATACATTTCTATTACTGAGCATTCATTTCTTGTCTTGTTATTTCTGGCCTGACCATAGCTTTGTATTTCATGTACTTTGACTCGGATCATCCCTTGTACTGTTGTCTGTTTTTTGGATTGATATTCTGGCTTGACCTTTGCAATGAAAGTTCGTTATATGTTTTGGATAATCCTCTGTACCACATTCTGAACAGTTTATGCCTTGAGGTTTTTACAAGCCTGCCTGCCTAATAGCGTTATCCAGGTTCCGCCTGATTGTTTTACCTCTTTCAAATAAACATTATTGTTCATTCTACCTTTGGTGAGTTGGATCCTTACAGAGGAGAGATCATTATACGGAGGGCTAAGAATGGTCAGGGGTCAAGCAGGGTTTGGTACACAGAGCGGGTAGTAGTCCAGGCAGGTTTTGGTACACAGGGTCTAGGAGTAAAAGTATATAGCACAATGAGGAAAAATACTAGAACAGAAAAACACTAGGAAATACTGGGAACTGGCAAAATAGGCTTGAATAGTGTAGAACATGAAACGTGGCTGTACAATAATCCTGCCCTGGCTGACTGTCTTCTCCTCCCTAATAAAGGGAGGGAGACAATCAACCAGGTGTGGCAGACGAGCAGGTGTAGGTGATGATTGGGGCTGAGAGCTGGTGATCAGGGACTGGTGCCTTCATGTGAGATGGGAACTGGTTACAGGAATGGACAAAACAAACACAGAACAGACACACACAAAAGGGAGCCAGAAGGTAGGGAAGGAACACTAGGAGAGGGAAGACAGCTCAGGATGGCAGAATCCTGACACACACTGTGCCCTTCAAACATTTTCCTCCTCTTTTCCACCTCGCCAAAAATATTTTCTACCTCACTTTGAGTGAAGTAGCTGTTTTTTGGTTTTTCTCTGTGTTTGCCATGATTTCTCAATCAATTAATATTCATTTGGGGGCATTTCACTGACTATTTATGGCCAACTATGGGTGTGACATGTAGCCGCAAAAGCTGTGCTATGTATTAGAGTTGATTGTGATTTATAAAGGGAAAACGGCGTAGGACGTGCGTGCGCACAGTTTTATAAATCTGAATAATCCTTTGCTCTAATACGTAGCGCAGCTTTTGCGGCTACATGTCACGCCCTTATTTGCCCATAAATAGTCAGTGAAACGCCCCAAAATTAATATTCATTGATTGAGAAAGCATGGGAAACACGGAGGAAAACCAAAAAAAGCCACTTCACTCAATGTGAAGTAGAAAATATTATTGGCGAGGTAGAAAAGAGGAGGAAAATGTTGTTTGAAGGGCACAGTGTGCCTATTACCAATGGCGAAAAGGCGTTGGAGTGGCACAAGCTTGCAGACGCTGTAAGAAAGTCGGACCGTGGCTGAAATATAAAGTGGTTAGATATCAGTCGATGTCAAAGCATTGTTCACCCGCCGTGTACGGAAACTTAATGTAATTATGCGACAAGCCTATTATACCGACTAACATGCCTGGCATAACCTGGCTAAGGGTTGGCTGAGATATCCCTGACCTGTCAGTCCGTTCCATCTGGAAAGTGCCAGTCGCCAGAAATCCTGTGTTAAATAATGTGCATTATTAGGCTATTATTATTATTATATTCTAACAGTGCAAGATCAGCTATTGTGCGTCATTACGCATTGTGATGGCATGCATCCATTTGATTGTATCTGAAAATCTACAGAGTTAGGTATTAATCTAATTGTAAATGGAAAATAGTTCTGCACAAATGGAATTTATTGCATATTTCAAAATGGTTAAGACATGCGTCACGATGAAACTCATTTAAAAATGAAAATAACTAAATGCATATAAATGAACACTATGTTTCTGTATCTGATTACGACAGTTATACTATGAAAACAATATTCCCCAATGGACAATAAATACAGTGCCTTGTGAAAGTATTCGGCCCCCTTGAACATTTCGACCTTTTGCCACATTTCAGGCTTCAAACAAAGATAAAACTGTAATTTTTTGTGAAGAAGCAACAACAAGTGGGACACAATCATGAAGTGGATTGAAATGTATTCGATATTTCAAACTTCTTTAACAAATAAAAAACTGACAAATTGGGTGAGAAAAATTATTCAGCCCCTTTACTTTCAGTGCAGCAAACTCTCTCCAGAAGTTCAGTGAGGATCTCTGAATGATCCAATGTTGACCTAAACGTCTAATGATGATAAATAGAATACGCCTGTGTGTAATCAAGTCTCCGTATAAATGCACCTGTTCTGTGATAGTCTCAGAGGTCCGTTGAAAGCACAGAGAGCATCATGAAGAACAAGGAACACACCAGGCAGGTCCGAGATACTGTTGTGGAGAAGTTTAAAGCCGGATTTGGATACAGAAAGATTTCCCAAGCTTTAAACATCCGAAGGGGCACTGTGCAAGCGATAATATTGAAATGGAAGGAGTATCAGACCACTGCAAATCTACCAAGACCCGGCCGTCCCTCTAAACTTTCAGCTCATACAAGGAGAAGACTGATCAGAGATGAAGCCAAGAGGCCCATGATCACTCTGGATGAACTGCAGAGATCTACAGCTGAGGTGGGCGAGTCTGTCCATAGGACAACAATCAGTAGTATACTGCACAATCTGGC
Source organism: Umbra pygmaea (assembly GCA_016801145.1). Taxonomy (NCBI): domain Eukaryota; kingdom Metazoa; phylum Chordata; class Actinopteri; order Esociformes; family Umbridae; genus Umbra; species Umbra pygmaea. The sequence continues at coordinate 8,685 of JACXGM010028361.1, read as the reverse complement.
CTTTATGGAAGAGTGGCAAGAAGAAAGCCATTTCTGAAAGATATAAAAAGTGTTGTTTAAAGTTTGCCACAAGCCACCTGGGAGACACACCAAACATGTGGAAGAAGTTGCTCTGGTCAGATGAAACCAAAATCGAACTTTTTGGCAACAATGCAAAACGTTATGTTTGGCCTAAAAGCAACACAGCTCATCACCCTGAACACACCATCCCCACTGTCAAACATGGTGGTGGCAGCATCATGGTTTGGGCCTTCTTCTCTTCAGCAGGGACAGGGAAGATGGCTCAAATTGATTCGAAGATGGATGGAGCCAAATACAGGACTATTCTGGAAGATGAACCTGATGGAGTCTGCAAAAGACCTGAGACTGGGACGGAGATTTGTCTTCCAACAAGTCAATGATCCAAAACATAAAGCAAAATCTACAATGGAATGGTTCACAAATAAACATATCCAGGTGTTAGAATGGGCAAGTCAAAGTACAGACCTGAATCCAATCGAGAATCTGTGGAAAGAACTGAAAACTGCTGTTCACAAACGCTCTTCATCCAACCTCACTGAGCTCAAGGTGTTTTGCAAGGAGAAACGAGCAAAAATGTCAGTCTCTCGATGTGCAAAACTGATAGAGACATACCCCAAGCGACTTACAGCTGTAATCACAGAAAAAGGTGGAGCTACAAAGTAATAACTTAAGGGGGCTGAATAATTTTGCAGGCCCAATTTTTCAGTTTTTTATTTGTAAAAATTTTGAAATATACAATAAATTTCGATCTACTTCATGATTGTGTCCCACTTGTTGTTGATTCTTCACAAAAAATTACAGTTTCATATCTTTATGTTTGAAGCCTGAAATGTGGCAAAAGGTCGAAAAGTTCAAGGGGGCCGAATACTTTCGCAAAGCACTGTACTATCTATCTATCTATCTATCTATCTATCTATCTATCTATCTATCTATCTATCTATCTATCTATCTATCTATCTATCTATCTATCTATCTATCATCCTTATTTAACTGTCTGCACTGCCAGACAGAGACATCTACAAAAATATCAGTTTTAAACATGATTTTGTTCTGTTTACCGTATTATTTATGAGGATGAATTACGTAACATGCCAATATTACAGATAATATTTGAGTGTTCTTCTAGCAAATATGTGCAATATGTGCTTCATTTGCATTTACGTTACAATCTTGTTTTATTTTGTTTGTTTTTCACTGCAGGCTGATAATTGTAAGCATGGCTTTGTGACATCTTCATATTATTAATGAGAGGCAGTATTTCGATTTCGTTTAAACAACGCTCTGCACTTTCAGAGAGATCTACAGAAGCCTACGTGTTTCATCCATCTGCCGACGGTGTCACCATTTCTCATTTCACCTGTTTTTGTGCGTACGCATAGGTCAGATTTGTCGTGAAGGACCGCACATTTTCCCGTCAAGTTTTATAAATCCCAATTATTGCATAGAGAGCTGCATACGTCTTCTTTTGTGCGTACGCAACGTTTATAAATGAGGCCCCAGGTGATTTATCATTCTCTGTATAAGTTTAAGCTTATAGAGCTACATTAATTTTTGGACCAACAATCACATTCATGTTTTCCAAAATAAATAATATATATTTTTAACTACAAAAAGCGAAGATGCATCATATCACTTTAACCAAGTAAATAGGGGCGCACCTGTGACCCATTTTGTGTCTTCAAACAAGTTGATCACTTCCGGACCAACTGTTGAAAAAATTCCTTTATCGGGTAAGCTCATATTCTAGTATCTTAATAGTGTTTTTTTGGGGCTTTCTCATCATACATACGGTATATATATATATATATTTTGTGATTTTTCCCAATTTTTCTACCCTCCCAATTCCCCTCTAATCCTGCCTTGTTTGCAGCTCTGCAACTCCCTGGACAGATCTGTGGGATTGCAAAGGGCGTGCACATGGATCATCCAACCACAGATTGCACTGCCGCCAATTCTTTTCACACTGCGAATCCAACATGTAAGGCTTTAGTTGGATTATGCATGGGATGATTACGTTTACCAAATATACTTCCGCGATTGAACCCACAGGTGTGACAATATGAATCCACAACTCTGGACACAAAGAGTTGCTGAAAAGGGGAGGTGGCAGGAAAGATAATCTGAGTTATCTATCCCAAATGCTGGGCAGAGCTATGGTAATTTGCGCTGCCTCCTGCAGGAGGTCCGGGGAAATTCAAAGAACCAATAGTCAGGCTTAGACCCGTGACTATCATGATAGAATGCTAATATTTATGTAAACTCACCATTGTATTCTATGAGTTTCAATGTGTAAGATGATATCAATTTTCAGCAGGTGAACCGTTTTGGGCTGTTCATTCCACTATTCATTTTGTGTTCAATCCTCTGGGTAAATTAGTATTAGGTATAGATGCAGTGGATTAAATGTTTATATAAATAAATATAGTTGTTATTATTTAATAACATTTCAAAATTGTTTGCATTGTCTAATCGAAGTATGTAATGTTTCAAATATTTTTAATCCCTTTGCATTTACATTCTAAAGTGGACTTTTCTTTTGAAGGCAAACTAGGCAAAGTGGGAAACCACTATTGTGGCTAGCTTCTTACTATGTTCCTATACAGTCCTAGCAGTTGTTGAGGTCTGTGTTTCTGTACAGTTTTAGGAATTTTGTTTACACTTTTCTTTTCTTAAATAATACTAAGCCGTAGCATATTCAACCACTAATAGTTAGCGTTTTTACATTACATTATTTAAGGATAGGTGATGATTTTTTGATTGAAGGAACAAGTGTACGCGAAAGGACTCACACTGGAAAGTTCTGTCAAAACATCAAGACTTGGGTAAAGTTTTTTATTGCATGGCTTCTTTTGCCTACCGTAAAATGTTGTGTTTCAATCAGGGGCGATTCTGATTAATAACAATTATAGAAAATTGTTAATTTGCTATGGATTGATTGTCTCTGAGCTAACTTAAAGACGCTCTTAATTTTCTTGTAGGTTAGTAGATTTTGCGCTATTATTATTGTAGGGGTTAAACGTTTTAAAAACAAAAATCAGTTGCCAGATATGCTCTGAAGACTTTTGTGATTTCTACTATTTTCAGTGTAATGTGGATAATAGCTTATACAAACCTATTCAAAGTGCGGGACATGGAGACCTTGATAATCAAAGCAATTTTCTGTAATCTTTCACAAAAACAGAACATTGTTCCCAATACAGTTCTGTACAGTATTGAAATGAGAGGCCTTTTAAACTTTGAAGTTACAGAAGATATAGAGTGTAATATTAAAGATTAAAAACTATGTTAATGGTTTTAGTGGCTCATGTAGCTCACTTGGTATGAGCATGGCACTTGTAACATCAGGGCTGTGGGTAGGAATTATCAAAGGGGGGACAGCATGGACAATTGTTTGTGTGTACTACTGTAATCACTCTGCTAAATAATGTATTATTTGTTATATAAACTAAATACAATGGCTAAGAGCTGTTCCAACAGACAAATCATTGCGGATTGCCAGGACACAGCACTGAATCTTGGTATCTTGGCATACCTGGTTTATTGTGATAAATATAAAGATTGCAAGAAGAGGGGTCTTAAACTTTAACGTTACTAAAGATGAGTGAGAGTAAAAATAATAATCATGTTCATGATGTTTATTTGTGGGATATGACCAAAGCAGTGCAAAGTGCCACAGAATTGAAACCATACATCTGTGAACCAGTCTCAATTAAAACTGTGTGATGAGAGCTTCACAAAGGCGGAATGTATGTCAGGACTGCCGTCGGAATCCGCTTTTTTCCAATGCCAATGCATGAATACACATACACCCTGGGCTTATATAAAACGAAGCTTGAGGGAACATACAAATGATTTCCTGTGAGATCACAACATGTATTGCCGGACAAAATCTATTGTAGCGGTAGCAGCCGAGAGTAGCAGCAACCATCACGCAAGTGTTATTTAAATATACTTCTGGTGTACTTATAAACTTTCCAGTGCCTCGTTTTATGTTTTTAAGTACAGAACTTATTTGTACTACTAGAAGTTTGGTACCATTCTGCGCATTATTAGTGGGGTTACTTACGAGATACACCCTTGATTCCATTAGCGCCTGCATTAAGCCATTCGGCTGATAGGACTTAGTTGATCAATGTTAACAAAGGAAAAAAGCTTATGGGGGGTTGTTTGGCTCGAGGTCAAGGTACAAAGAACCCTAGGGTTATATTACTCTGTACCATCACTTTAACTTTGTTTTTAAAAGGCAACCACCTGTCTATATAAGGTCCCACAGTTAACAGTGCATGTTAGAGCACAAACCAAGCCATGAAGTACTCTCAGATCATGAGAATCAAAATTCTCTGTTCTGATGAAACAAAGATTAAACTTAATGGCCTGAATGGCAAGCATCATGTCTGGAGGAAACCAGGCACAGCTCATCACCAGGCATTTTAATTCTACATTTCAAAGTACAGTAACTTGGATTTACAAGCCATATTTAACAATAGAATAACAGTTAAGCGCTGTGACGTAATGAAAAAGCTTATAATAAAAACACAGTAAGTAGAATAATTTGTACCAGGTAATGTGCAATGCCAAGTATGAAATGGGATGTATAAGCTATATTTAAGAATAACAGTTAAGCACTGTGACGTAATGAAAAAAGCAAGTGTTAAAAAACACAGAATTTTTGGTACCAGTTAATGTGCAAGATATCAAGTATTAGGTGTGACTACAAGTACACACAGTACACATGACCAGTGGGGAAAATACAATTAACAGTAGAAATCAGGCTGTAGAAAACACAGCTAATTAGAATGTCTGGAGTGGTTGTGGTCTGCATGGCGTAGTGGGCTAAGAATTGCAGGACAGTCTCTAGGTCATGACAAGTGGTTCAAGCCTGACAGGTTCTCTGGTGTTCCCCAATCTCCAGAATGAGGCAGTGCAAATTGGAATATCTTCAGTGATTCCTCATGCACCTGTATAAAGGACCAACAACCCTACCATCCCATCTGTCGAAGGAGCTTCCCTCAAGGCAGGGTAACAGAAAAAAAGTAACTTCCACAGTGAACAGTGTGGGTTGGGTGTAGTTTTACACTTCTGGCTTCTTTAGGGGTCTTGATGTTACTGACTGCAGGATACAGAAAGGGTTCCAGTTGTCAGTGTTGCTGGGGTGTTTGTAGTCAGCCTAGGTTTAAGGGGTCAGCTAGTCCCACCTTTATGGTCAGACACTCCTTCCGGGTAACGTGTAACATTAACCTGGACAGCCTCAGTGGAGACAATGGTCTTCAGGAACAAGTCTCCAAAACATGCTTTATCCATGAAAAAGAACATGAAAATCCAAAGGTGTTACACATTTTATCTCCCTGAAGCTTCTCATATATAAATATATATATATATATATACCGGTTCACGTTGAATGCCGGTGTATATTTTCAATATGATATGAACTTTTAATATACTGCCATACCGGTGTATTTGAATACACAACGTCCAGAACACTGCGATACTGTTTCAGATCGGACCCTTTTCAATGTTGCGCTTCTAAACATGAACAGTGCAACTGCGAGGCGTGGTGAGGGTAAACAGTAGTGCTCTGGTGTTACCTTACGGTAAAGATGATGACACAGAAGAACTTGTGGCAAAAAGAGGAGCCGCGTCTGTTGTTTGGAGGTTATTTGATTAAAAAAAATCAGACGTTGACCACTTTAGCACTACAACACTTGTATAATGGCGGTTTAACCATTATACAAGTGTTTAAAGTTGTCGCGGGAGGAGGCAACATGAGCAATTCGCTCCACCACCTAGCTGCAAGCAGGTCTTGGAATATCAACGTGTGATGTTAAGGTCAGCTCGATCTGATTCCTGTAAACAGCATCATTTTCTTGGGCCATGCTAACCTGTATTACTAGTAGTGTGGAATTACTCTACAATATTCACTCATCATGACACTAAAATAGACCATCCTAAGTCAATCTACTGCAATAATTCCTCTCTCAACCAGTAGAAAATGCTGGGAACACCTGATTATACATGAAAAAATAAATACCGCCATAAACTGCGAAAGCAGTAGAATTTTGAAAATAACTGTGATATACATTTTTGGTCAAACCGCCTAGCACTACAATGTACAATATTAATTTTACTTTTTAGATTACCCTACATGTTATAAACGTAATCAGCACACTTACAAATCATTCCTGGAGCTCCTGTCTCAAACTGTTGTCAAATCTTCCTGGGTGTCTAGGGGGAGTAACTGATCCCCTGGCAGGGTACATACAACTGACATTTTGTTGTCCATGCTATGCACATCACCACCAAGCTCTCCAAGACATCACACCATTAGGGTTTGATCTGCACCTAGAGGGGTTCCTTGAATAAAAAACTAAAGCAATCGGTACCTGTACCTCTACTAAACTATGACATTTACATCTAGTAGTCGTACAGGATTTACATCTAGTAGATGTACAGGTGGCCCCAGTGGGAATTTAACCGACACCCACAGATGTTGTTTCCAAATTGTACACGATTGCACAATGTCTACAACATTTTCTCAATTTTGTTCACCTGCTCTTGAGGTTAGCAGTTGTCATCAAAAGCTACAAAATGAAAGTAATATGCCAATTCTGATCCTACACAGAAAATACAAATAAATAAAAAAGACAGAGTGGATGTTCTCACCTGCTCGTGCATCACAATCCATCAGGGCTTGTTTTTATATTAGAGTCTCTGGAAAGCTACATAAAAAAGAATAAGGCATTATTTTATTTTTTTTATTTATAATGATTGACAGAAAAAGAGTAACAGAGATAGTTTGTCCAGCAACATATATATCAATACAATTTTTATAATTTTAGTCCCCCCAACATAATCCCCGACCCACAAACCAGCCTCCCCGGCTATCCATTGCCAGCCCAACCACCTCCCCAAACCCCCCACCCCACATAAAACATCACTTTAGAATACATTCTGGACAATCTGGATTTAGAGTAATGAACTCTGTTGGTCAACTTAAACTAAATAAGTGCAAGTCTGACGCAAAAGGATGTGGAACTTGTTCTATCGATCACTCCATCCCAAAAATCATCCGAAAATTCAAAACCCATTTCCTGCTCCCACGCAGTTTTAGGTGTATTAGTGGAGTGTTTATCGCAGGACATAACCCAGGAATAGATTAGTGAAATTGCAGATTTCTGTTGAGGTAAAAAATTCAATAGCTCATTCCAGGTCTGGGTAGGTAATAGAGGGAAGCCAACACATTTGGAAGAGACAAAATGTCTCACCTGCAGATATCGGAAGAAATTAGATGGAGGCAAAGCGTGTTTAACCGCCAGGTTGGGAAAGCTTGAGAACTCCCTTTTCATAAAGATCCTTAAAAGTTTTAATACCATTTTTTTTCCGAGAGAGTGAAAGCTGGATATGGACAGATGGTGTAAATATGTGGTTGTAATTAATAGGGCCTAAAATGGACGCAGTGGAGAATTTAAAGTGGCGCCGAAACTGATACCAGATTTTGAGTGTGGATAGTACTACAGGGTAGTCTGAAAAACGTAAGGGAGATGTGGGGAGATCGGCACATAATAAAGCAGGGAGAGAGGAGGAGGTGCAGGAAAGACGTTCTAACAGGCACCACGATGTATCTGGGAGGTGCTTCCAGAAAAGCAGTTTCTGGAGGTTGGCGGCCCAATAGTAGTATAGACATAGGTGGGTAGTAACGAATTACATTTACCTTGTTACATTTACTTGAGTAAATGTTTTCGGTAACTTGTACATTTTAGAGTACATTTACAGATGGTTACTTTTACTCTAACTCAAGTAAATTTCTATTGAAAAACCTGTACTTTTACTTTGCTACATTCGGTGGCGTTCCACTGCTACTGTCAAATGGTAATAGTAAGTTAATATGACTTGTTCGCAGGTCTCGCGAAACATTGGAGAGGCTGCTTTGTGAGAGGTGGCTACGCATCAATTACCCGCTTATATTTATCTATGTTTTCACTCCAAGACATCAAAAAGAATAGTTCATAATCATGATGCATGCTGTGTGCACCAAAACGAACTGACATCTCAACATAAAAGAATTCCAGCTCCAACCTGAAAAAACATGTAGCGGTAAGTGTCACAATGATGCCTATATTTGAACACTATTAACGGTAATTTAGTAACTTTGGGCAATTTTCCGTTATTGTAATATTATTTCACACACTGTCCGAGTGTTTTTCCTCATATGCGCTCTTGTGCAAGCAATGACAAATCTTGTGAAACACACGTTCACAAACAAAAGTACATTTTCATATCCTTTTTTTCAGAAAACCTAAACAAATTGAATAGCCTAATGTGACGTCTTGCATTTATACACAAAATCCGGACAGACTCCTCACTAAAGTGTAGAAAATACATACAAAAACGGGATTGTATTTTATTCGTACCTAAAGAATGCATATACTTAAAAATATAGGAACAAAGTATGTTTAAAAAGGAAGAGCTCTGGGCCCGTATTTATCAAGCTTCTTAGAATTACTCTTAAGAACACTGCTAAAACTTGACTTAAGAGTAAGAAAATTCTTGGCTCAAAGCTGCGCTTAAAAGTTAGTTATCAAACATCCCAGTCCTACTTTTAGTGAAGTGTAGGACTAAATCTTAAGTGTCAGTCTTAGAGCTGATTCACAACACTTTGCTGTGCCG
>JACXGM010028360.1:0-14090 GCA_016801145.1 Umbra pygmaea | reverse complement strand
GCCACCGGCTTAAAGGCACTGGGGTTGCGGTGCCACCGGCTTAAAGGCACTTTGTTGCGGTGCCACCGGCTTAAAGGCACTGGGGTTGCGGTGCCACCGGCTTAAAGGCACTGGGGTTGCGGTGCCACCGGCTTAAAGGCACCGGGGTTGCGGTGCCACCCGGCTTGGGCCCGCAATCGCTGCTCGCAGCTATATTTAAAGTTGATTCTTTTACTGAGAACAGAGAAAATTAACCCTGATAATGTTTATATTTCCTTTGCAAAAAATAATTAACAAAACAAAATATAGACATGGAAAATTACCCATTTAAACATTTGCCACATCAGTGCAGTAATCAGCAATAAAAACTATGATTATTGATAGCTTACTTTCTGATTTTATATAATTGATAATGTAACTAATATATTCAGTTGGAGAACATGATCGTACTCAACACACATGACTCAACTGGTACCAGAGTATTTGGGGTTGTGCAAAATCATATTTATTGTCCATTCAATTTTACAAAAAAAATTTAAGCTATGTGAAACTGTCTGTATGTATGAAAGTATGTATATGTTTTAAAAAACATAACAGTCACCCCATCTAGCCGGGTCTCTAAGGTCCCTACAGATCTAATTACCTACCTTTTCATCACCTGTGCAGTATCTACTGTGCCATTAATACCTGGGGGGGGGGGGGAATTAAAAAAATCTAACAATCTAAGGGAAATCAATACACATCATTAAGTGAGAATCTCATATTCATAGACTGATAATAGAATTTAAACCTTAGGTGCTCTAAATTTTTGTGATGACTAATAATAACTAAAATGGCTCTAATGCTGGAAACACACTACAGCAGTTTTAAAATCCTAACCGATTTTGAAATCTCGTTGCAGCACACACTTAAAAAATATCTTTACAGATTTTCTTCCCTCAAATCTTAAACATGCTCACACTAGAAGATTTGAAAATCGTGGCGCATCACACACTACACAATGTTATTAAGATTATCTTGCCAGAGGGGGCGCCTCACATGATCTATGCAGCAGCTCGAAAGCGGATATAAACAAAATGAATACTGAAAAATTATTTTATACAGGGTTTGCAAACGTTTATCCATCCATCTATTAACAAAGTACTGCCATAACAATTTCAATGTATTGTTTTACAATATTGCTCTGTATTGTAAATGTCCACCTTTTACCAAGAGTGCATAATGCGTTTTATATATTGGGTTTCACTTCTGGATTGGGGAACTTCCATTCAAAAGAAGTGAAACAATTAATAATAAATATTTTTTATTCATAGTGAAAACTACTTGAGATGTTCCTCCATCTCTGAAGTCCAATGGAGCCGTGTTGCAAGTTTCGCGTTGCCATTTGGCTACCGTCTTGTTGTAGACTTGTTTCCTATTGGCTATAGCGACAGTACTGACGTAATCACAATCTTACTCATGCCGATAAATATCAAACACGTTTGATATGATCGGGGCGAGCCCGATTTGTGTGAAAGCAGATTGGCAGGTGTAAGATTCGATCTGTGAATGCCTCACATTACCAGATAATCTGCACCGAAAATCTGCACCGATCGAGGTCCTCGACAAGATTTTTCCTCAGATTCTCGGGAGGTGAAAATTGGGCATAAGTCGGCCTAAAACTCCTGTAGTGTGTGGCCAGTATAAAACACCAGCTGCTAATTGTTTACTGCACAATAATTACACACATCAATATAAATACCAAACATCATTTTTATCACAGCTTTAAAAAATATATGCATGCAAATGATTCATTTTGGCTAGAGCTCAATGATGTCCATGTCAGTTCAATGTTCAAGAGTCAGATCTGCACAAGACCCAGATATGTAGTATGTGTATGTCTGATCACCTGACAAGTCTGGTCTTTTCTTTTCATCTTTCATTGAGGGTGTTAGTTTCTGATCTGTTCCTTGTTTGTCATTTGAGGAATATTTCCATTCCTTTCTTAATAGATGCAATGTTGTTTTCAACTCCAGTATCCAAGTGACTGCCCGTTTCAGACTGTTCCATGTTGAGTTGTACTCAATCATTTTGCTAGTTGAACTCTTTTGCTCTACTGATTTGCAGTTAATGCTGACGAGCCAGCTCTGCAGGAAACTTTGGCCAATGTGTTTCTGATTTCTCCAAAAAGTCAGGTCTTCATCTGCATGAGTTCATGAAATGTCCAACATGTAAACCTCTTGAGGCTTCATCGGCTGGGTTTTGTTTGGAGCTTAAATACCTCCATACCTGCGTTTCAGAGATCATGGATAACAGCAAGCCTATTCGCCACAAATATATGGAATAATTTTGTATCTTTACAGATGATCTATTTCCGCACGGATTGGCTTTCTGTCCAGAAAATTGATTTCCCAAGTTCGACCTGTATTTCAAATTGTCGACTTTCACAGCCAGTGTTGCTGCAGCAAGCTCTAGTCGGGGGAATAGTTATCGGTTTGAGTGGTGTCAATCTTGATTTCCCAGAACTAATGCCACATGGACCTTTTCCGTACAGTCTGTAAATCTAATGCAACTAGCTGTGCCAAAGCTTTGTTCACTTGCATCGCTAAAGTGATGCAATCGTGTCGACTGTCAGCTCTAAAAGCCTGATCAGGGCCCTGCAGGAGTTCACGGTTCAGTGATGTGCCTTTATATGAGGATGAGCAGTCAAACACAACTCAGATTATTGTATTATGTTTATGGTTAACACCATGGTGAGGTACAGAATATACCATACACTTCTTGTTATGCCCTGGCTTCTCTTGTGGTATCTCAGAATAACCTTTCGTCAATACATCTCCCACGAAGGCTTTGCACTCTGCAGCATATATCTTATCTTTGTTAGACTTCCTAACAAGATGTAGCACACAGTGTTCAGCCATGTCACGGTTATTTAGCAAGACTGTAATGTTATTGTGAAAGGGTACTGACCATCTTCTAGTGTGATTGAGCTTGATTAAATCTGCATGAACTTGCGTTCCTCACCGGAAATCTCACTTTTCCCTTTATATTCCCTTTCTGGAAAGTCATAATTATATTGACTTACAAGAAGTTCTCCAAAGTCCTCCATTGAAATGTGGATGGCTATCAACATAGGGCATATTTCTTCATTTGCAGTGATGTGGTTTAGTGGACCATTCATCATCCATCCAAAGAGTGTCTATAATTCACAGCCAAGATAATGGATTTTATGAAGTATTTGCCAGATTAGCTCTCAGCTGCCTCATGAGATTCTCAGTACAAAATTTAGCAGAGCTTCCAGAATCAAGAATTGCATAGGTTAAAACAGACCCGCTGCCCTTGGCCATTTTCACCTGGGGCCTCATTTAAGAATGTGGCATACGCAAAAAAGAAGACATACTCCGCTCTCTACGCAAGAACTGGGATTTATAAAAAGCAAACTTGATGGAAAAATATACGGTCCTTCACGGAAACTCTGACCCAGGCGTACGCACAAAACGGGTGAAATTAGAAGGGTGAAATGAGAAATGGCGACACCGTCGGCAGATAGATGAAACGCATGAAAATGTGTGAAACTGCAGACCGTTGTGTAAACAAAATCAAAATACTGCCTCTAATTAATAATGTGAAGATTTCACAAAGCCATTCTTACAAAACAGCCTACACAAACATGTTTGATCAATTTGCGGTGAAAATCAAATAAAATTAAACAAGATTTTAACGTAAATGCAAATCAAGACATAGCTATTTGCAATAAGAACAATCAAATATGTTCTGTAATTATATTGGCATGTTATGTAATTCATCTTCATATATAATACGGTAAACAGAACAAAATCATGTTTAAAACGGACATTCTTGTAGATGTCTTCATCTGACGGAGCAGGTAGATAGATGATGATGGATGGATGTATGGATGGATGGATGGATGGAAAGATAGATAGATGGATAGATAGTCTTCATTGTCAACTGGGGAAAGTTATTTTCATAGTATACAGAATCATAGTGTTCATTTATATGCCTTTAGGTTGTTTTATTTTTAAATATGTTCCATCGTAACGCATGTCTGTGCAAGAAATTCCATTTGAGCAGAACTTCCTCGGCCCGTCATGTTGGACCTCTGCACTCTTTTGGGCACAGCCTTAAAGAGGAACACTCAGAGAAACCACGCCAACATTTGGCACAGCCTGGAATTGAACTGGTAACCTTCTGATTACTAGTTTGACTTCCAGCCTCCCTAACCACTGAGCTATTTGACCCACTTAAATGCATTATGGGTAGTGGCAGCTAGTACACCGGGGCGCTGGAACGTCAGAGGGCAAGGGCACCGAACACTTCTTGACATTCTGAATTTATCTTGTGATTTCAATGTAAATGTGTAATTGTTAATGTATTGTAATATTCAAATAATGTATCCATGTACAGAGTGAACAATGTGAACTTAAAGTCAAATTTTCTGTGATACTGAGATATAAATACACACAGTCATCACAGAGAAAGATACACTTCCGGCCCAGTGTGTTTTTTACACCAACAGTAACACACAAATGAATGTTCAAATGTTTTCACAATGATTAAAGTTTTACAATCTGTATTCATTCAGGCAGAGAACATAAATTCAGTGTGCAGGTTACTTACCAATCACTTTCAGTTCTACCTTTGTAAGCAATGTAATATTACTGGTTTTCAGTCCACACCAGTATGTTCCATTATCATTTTTAGTCAGGTTACTGATGGTCACTGTGTAGCTTCTCAATGTTTTGTTTTCTGCCGCAGAGAATCTCCCAACTGTTGTTGAGTTATAATCAGTAGACACCATGTAATCACATGTCTTTTCATCCTTGCTCTCCTTACAGAAATAATTCAGCTTGTTCTCATGGTCCTCTGTATAGTTACAGATGATGTTAGCTTCTCCTCCCAGATAGGCCGTCACTGGGACTGTCTTATTACAGCATTCATCTGTCAATAGAAACATTCATAACAATAAATATCTAAAAAAATAACATTCCATTAAATTATTTGACTAATTAAAATTGGTCAGCTATAACAGGTATGTCCACTCCACACCAGTAGATCCCTTCATCTTGTCTGGTCAGTTCTCTGATGACCACCATGAAGTAGTTTTCCTAAGTGTCATACAGAAAGAATCTACCACTGTGATACCAGCTGTTCTTAATACCAGTTCTTATGTTAACCTGACAATTCCAACTGTACTTTGGCCCCATGCAGAAATATTTATTGTTATTTATATGTGTATTGGAATAATGACACAAGATGATTACAGTTCCTCCAGGGTATCCGGTCACTAAGAAAGAGTTCACATTAGCTGTCATCCAGACCAAGAGAAAACAAACATTATATTAATGTTGACCACTGCATACTGTGTGAATATAAACAATATATGAAGAAGATTCCCATAACACACACACACACACACACACACACACACACACACACACACACACACACACACACACACACACACACACACACACACACACACACACACACACACACACACACACACACACACACACACACACACACACACACACACACACAGTTCCCTCATTTGGTATACATACCATACACAACATACACACTAACTGTACGTTATGACATTGTTAGAAAGTGTTGAAACCAGCTTATTACCTGTTATAAAGGAGAGGAGGGTGAATATCAGCAGGATCCTCATGTTGTTTTGTTCTGGTGTTCACAGCTTCTCTCCAGGTTGGTGTCTCTAGATGTTCTGGTGTTCACAGCTTCTCTCCTGGTTGGTATCTCTAGATGTTCTGGTGTTTACAACTTCTCTCCAGGTTGGAGTCTCTAGATGTTCTGGTGTTTACATCTTCTCTCCAGGTTGGTGTCTCTAGATGTTCTAGTATTCACAGCTTCTCTCCAGGTTGGTGTCTCTAGATGTTCTGGTGTTCACAGCTTCTCTCCAAGGTGGTGTCTCTAGATGTTCTGCTGTTCACAGCTTCTCTCCAGGTTGGTGTCTTCAGATGTTCTAGTGTTCACAGTTTCTCTCCAGGTACAACTATGTACTTCTCTTTTTTATGCTCTAATCGTTTTCACACTCCTGCATCTTTTTTGACACCCCTCCTGCTCAACCCATCAATGCTCTTTTGTGGTATAGAGCTCCCTCTACAGATCAGTGTACAGGGGGTATCTGAATAGAAGAGAGGCAGAGTCAGTCTGTGGTAACAGAACATGACTACATGACTCCTAACAGAGTAGTCAGTGTAACTCTCCTTCATCTCAGACTGTGGTAAAAGAACATGACTACGTGACTCCTAACAGAGTATTCAGTGTAACTCTCCTCCATCTCAGACTGTGGTAACAGAACATGACTACATGACTCCTAACAGAGTAGTCAGTGTAACTCTCCTCCATCTCAGACTGTGGTAACAGAACATGACTACATGACTCCTAACAGAGTAGTCAGTGTAACTCTCCTCCATCTCAGACTGTGGTAACAGAACATGATTCCTAACAGAGTAGTCAGTGTAACTCTCCTCCATCTCAGACTGTGGTAAAAAAAACACGACTACATGACTCCTAACAGAGTAGTCAGTGTAACTCTCCTCCATCTCAGACTGTGGTAACAGAACATGACTACATGACTCCTAACAGAGTAGTCAGTGTAACTCTCCCTCCATCTCAGACTGTGGTAACAGAACATGACTACATGACTCCTAACAGAGTAGTCAGTGTAACTCTCCTCCATCTCAGACTGTGGTAACAGAACATGACTACATGACTCCTAACAGAGTAGTCAGTGTAACTCTCCCTCCATCTCAGACTGTGGTAACAGATTATGACTACATGTCTCCTAACAGAGTAGTCAGTGAATCTCTCCTCCATCTCAGACTGTGGTAACAGAACATGACTACATGACTCCTAACAGAGTAGTCAGTGTAACTCTTTTAGGAGTCATGTAGTCATAATCTGTTACCACAGTCTGAGATGGAGGGATAGTTCCACTGACTACTCTGTTAGGAGTCATGTAGTCATGTTCTCCTACCAGAGTAGTCAGTGTAAATATCCCTCCATTTTTTCTATAGAGTTCCTTAACTAACAACACACTTCACAAGGAGTCTGACCAATGCAGTTGCAGTTCTATAGAGTTCACTAACTATTAGCACAGCTCATGAGGATTATGACCAATGAGGTTCTAGACAGTCCACTAACTTACCTCATATCACAAGAAGTCTGAACAATAACGTTATATATAGTTCACTAACTAATATCACACTTCACATGAGTCTGGCAAATAATGTTCTATAGAGTTCACTAACTAATAGCACATGTCACGAGGAGTCTGAACATTGGGGTTCTAGACAGGCCACAAACTAACATCATACCTCACAAGGAGTCTGACCAATGACTTTCTATAGAGTTCACTAACTAAAGACACACCTTGGGCTCTGCATGGAGTAGTGGGCTAAGTCGCTACATTACAGGGGAGTCTACGACATGATAGTCAGTGGTTCAAGCCTGACTATTCTATGGGTTCTCTGACTTTCCTCGCACATCCTGCACGAGGTAGAATAAATTGGCATTGCGCTGCCCAGGATTTGGGTTACTAAGGTCAGATTATCTATCCTGCCACGTTGCTCTTCAGCAACTCATTGTGTCCAGATCGGACGTATGTGGGTTCAATCACGGAAGTATAGTTGGTGAACGTAATCATCCCATGCAAGACCCAACTAAAGGCTTTCATGTTGGATTTGCAGTGTCAGTAGCTGGACTACATGGGTTTTGATTAACCATTTGCTGGCCCCTCACCACAAAAAAAATATGTTTTGATTATCTATCTGTCACATCACTCTCCAGCAACTCGTTGTGTCCAGATCAGGCACCTGTAAATTGAATTCTGGACGTATAGTGAACGTAATGGCAATGTGGTTGGTTGAACCATGTTGGATGAGCAATGGCGTTCTATAGAGTTCACTAACTAACCACACACCTTACGAGGAGCCTGAACAATGAGGTTCTATAGAGTTCACTATACTAACAGCACACCTCTCAATACGTCTAAAAAATGTTTGTAATATTTTAAGTTGTCGCTTCCTGGCCACCATTGTTACAGACCTAAACAGAGCATGCATGGAATTGTGGGTGATATCAATCTGCAAGTGAGCAAAGTGAAGGGCTGAGGATGGGGCTTTTATACATCAAACCAGCACTTAAGATGGCAATTAAAATTGCATCCAGTTTCCAAGGGTATTCCCTGGATAGAAAGTGGTGAAGGGCAAGTTTTTAATGGCTGAATGCTCTGTACCTGTAACACAACTGTTTTGGGTCATTGTCGCGGAAATAATTTACTCAAAGTCTGGAGGATGTGTGAAATGGATCAAATAATTCAATGTTTAAATGAAACAACCAAAGCAGAGTTTTTTTTCCTGCAGACAGACCTCTTGACAATCAGATATTCTTTATCTTTATAATGAAAATTATGTCATAACAAATTAATAATACTGATTCCCTAATGGCCAACTTGTCAGCATTAGCACAGAATCCCACCAAATCCTGTAAGCCCTGGATTCTAAGTTAACTAGTCCTAGGTTAACCTGGTGGCCCTGCGTGAACCTCAAAGTACAGTATGACAACCTACTGGCTGTAGATAGTGTGGTGACAGGGACGTTACAGAATGTGGCACAATGGACAATGGAAAAAAATCAAGACGGAATATACACTTGTTCACAGGCTATAGGTTCCTGGAATGCCATTACCAGATCGACATTGACCACATGGTAGAACCAGTGAAACTTCTCAAAAGTGGAGTGCCAGTTTCAATGATGACCTTCAACACCTTCAAAAGGACCTTCAAAAAACCTTCAAAAGAGAGATTTCATCACACCTGTGGAGAAGAGCATGGAGTAGGTAAGTAGTCTGGTCATTGTTAGAAAACCATGTGGAACGGGTATCCTAGACCTCGTAATAAACCTTCCAACGAGGAGCCACTATACATCGCAGACCATTGAGAACATCTTACCAGACCTATCAAAAGCAATAGTGTTCACATTGTGTGATGTCAAGAATCGCTTAAGGTTTGTTTAGTTGGAAGACAACTCCAGTTACCTGAGAACTTTCTCCACTCCCCACTGCAGATTCTGACGTCTAAGGATGCCAATGGTAATCAGCCCAGAGCCTACAGTTTTCCAGAGGAAGTTGAGGAAAGCACTGGAGGTATTACCTGGCATTTGTGTCATTGCAGATGATGTGTTGATCACTGGAGAAGGTGACACACTGAAAATGCAAACTGAGACCATAATGACAAACTAAGATCATCTATAAACAGGTGTAGGGACAAGAATATTACACGCAATGAAGAGAAGTTCAAATTAAGACAAAAACAGATCTCGTACATCGAACATCGGCTGACAGCAGACAGACTTTAGATCGACAGTCCTGCATCCGTCCTGAAGTATTATCACCCAGAAGAGGAGCAATGTGGAAAGCCAGTGGCTTGTGGGAGCCAGGGCCTAACAGAGATACGGTTTATGCCCAAATGGAAAAGAATGCCTGGCTATAGTACTCTGAATGGAAAAGCTCCATCAGTACATATATGGCCGCTGTCACAATTGCTTGAAGTGCTGGTGTGAAGGAAGAGAGACCAAGGCAAGGAGTGGACATTTCTAGTTTTAATTAACTCTGTTTCAAGACCATACACTTTCTGGATGATGAAGACAGACTCCGTATTTGAGTTGCACAATGATACTATATTACATACATGTGCTCTGATGTGGCACAGACACGAAAGCAATATACTAAGCGTACGCCTTACTCAAATATACTATACAACTCTACTTATGACACTATGTGGTGAAGACAACTTAGTAGAGTATATTAAAGTCCATCCATCCTTCGAAACACAGCATACAGGAATATCCAGTTTTAAAACACAACAACACTAACAATAACAGGGGAATGGACTTTAAATTAACTGCACCGCCCTCTGAATACCTGAGCTTCTAAAGCTCTAGAGTACCCACTAACACCAACTGTCTATTATTGGAAATCTGTTCTAACCAGCACTTGTCTATCATAGTATACATAGATGGTACGATAGCAGCTACATAGTACATTACGTAGTACTGGAATACAAATATATTTATATATCCAAATGAGTTCATACAATGACGTTACAGCGCAAAGTGTGAAGTCTAAAGATAAGCCTCTTGAAGAAGTAGTGAGGAAGCCACTGCATAGTCACCTAAGATACTCCAATAAATGTTGCTCAGACTACAGAAATACAATGTTCAGGGTTCAAAATGAGGGGTTCTGGGGAGGTCCTGGACCCTCAATATGTCACTAGAGACCCTAAATAAGAATATTTATGTTTTGTTTGGGGGTTCCCAGACACATGCGTTTTAATATTTAATACAATCATGAATTTTAGGGGACCCCCCAAGAGTCAGAAGTCATTTTGAACCCTGATCACGTGGACATATATATTCCTGGCCAGGACATGTTGCTTGCAGACACACTGAGCACAGCCATTTTACCTGAGAGCAGCACTGAACAATGAGTGGAAGCAGAAATTGAGAGCCTTAACATGGTTCAATATCTACTATCTCACAGGAGAAATTAAACAGTATCTGCTCCAAACAGAGAAGGACAAACAATTACAACTTCTGATTAAAACCATTCAAGCGGGATGGCCCCAGAACGACAAGGATGTACCAAGGTGTCACATTATTATCCCAGGAGGAGCTGAGTGTTCAGGATGGCATCATCTTCGAAGGCAAAAGTGTATCCCAGAGACTCTCAGAACAGAGATCACTTGCCGTATAGAGACATCACACCTGGGAATAGGAGGGCTCGAGAGTGTGTGTACTGGCAAGGGCTGAATGAATAAATAGAAAAATGCAAATGGAAGTGTGACATCTGCAGGTCAGTTGACGCAAAACAGTAAAGAGACACTATACCCACATGAGATACCTTGCAGGTTATGGGAAAAAGTGGAGACAGGGTATCCTGGACAATGTCTTCTCAGCTAATGGGACATAATACCATAGCTGCCAACTCTCACACAGTGCCTGTGAGACACACACATTTGATTGGTTTTTCATTGGCGTGTGAGCATGTGAAACCAATCAAATGCCTGTGTGTCACGGGCACTGCGAGAGAGATGGCAGCTATGTATAACTCGTGAGATGACTTACAGAGGTTTCTCAGCAATGGGAGTTCACACACAAACCCACATCCCCTGCCTACTTTTGAAATGTAAGAAAAAGCAAACTTGACGAGAAGATGTGCGGTCCTTCACAGACACTGTGATCCAGGCGTACGCACAGAAACGGGTGAAATGAGAAGTAGTGACACCGTCGGCAGATGGATGAAACAAACAAAACTGTGTGACACTGCAGACCGTTTTATAAACAAAAATGAAATACTGCCTCTCATTAATAATATGAGGATTTCACAAAGCCATTCTTACAATAACAGCCTACACAAACACCTGTTTGATCGATCTGCGGTGAAAAAACAAACAAAATAAAACAAAATTGCAACTTAAATGCAAAGGAAGACATATTTCACACACAAACCCACATCCCCTGCCTAACAGGCAAGCAGTCAGTGGTCAAAACAGAAAAGAGGCTGATGCAGAATGCAAAACAGATGGTAAGGACAACTACTGCAACCAGAGATTAAAAACCACACTGATCAGAATCTAACACAGACGCATCAGGAAAAAAAGACATGCACAAACCAAACACCAGTGAGCGTGTGTGAGTGCAACCCCTAGAGCCACACAAAACATGGAGGAAGGCTACAGTACTGAAAACAGTGGACAACAGATCTTATAAAGTAAGACTGGACACATGAGGTGTTCTGAGAAGGAATCGTCGGCACCTCAGAAGGGCTCATGAACCCACTACATGTGAATAAAGGTGTTGAAAACATTCTGGTCCATACTGATATTATTGTATCATGCTGTTGCTGCAGATTTGTTGGCTGCACATCCATGGTGCGCATCCCCCGTTCAACCCCTCCTCCCAAAGATGCTTGATTGGATTGAGATCTGGTGACTGTGGAGGCCATTGGAGTGAAGTGAACTATTTTTCATTTTAAATAAACCAGGACTAATTCCCTAACACAAAATCAGGAAATTATCCTAAAATGCTTAGCCTCCTCCTAACAAAGACAATGACATTTTTAGAAATGTACATAAAATGTAAATATAATCTGTGATGACATATATAGCAAGGTATTTTTTTTGTATAAATGTATTCATGGGCATTATTCTACAGTCAAAATACATTGAATGATAGGAAATAAAACACTGTGGACGAGTGTGGTTGACCATAATTGCCAGATTGCCTAGTGGTTGTTTTTTGCATGAATTCCTTTGCCTTTCTGAGACTCCAAAAAATATCAATATTTTTTACAGTCATTGGTGGTTATGGACAGAATTGGGAAAGCCACATTTATGTATAGGCATATTCCCAACAGTCTTTTGGGCCTTTCAAAATGATCCCAACGTCTAAGTATCTCTTCACTAATGTCCTTCCTCTCAAGCACAATTATTTCAGAATTCCTTACTAAAAGTTGGTCTCAGCAGCTCCGTGAAAAGGTTTAAAGGTGTAAATCTTTGCTAGGAACTTTTTCTGCTGTTTAGGAGTACTCTTCACTGAAAGATAAACTGTTTTGTGTTTATGGGCCCTGACTACTGGGCCTATATGTGTGGTCTGTTCCGTGCTCCTCTCTATCCACTTCAGACTCTTTGTGGTAACAGAACATGACTAGATGACTCATAACTGAGTTCCTTGTAATTGACCCCGCATTGTGTGTTTTTCTCAGAACAGATATCCAAAGTCTGTGGTCACACTGATAGGCTGGTTTAATCTGGCTTTACATTTTCTAAACTAGTAGAACATCACATAAAAAAAAGTTTTTAGCTTGGTTGGGATGGTGCTAATCATTCGCATCTAGTTAGAGTATTAAAATAACCAAACAAATTACTTAAACAAATGTATATTAACTATTTCAATTTGAAGTATTACCTTATCCTGGTGGAAATGTTTTTGTGTCCCTATGAACCTGAGGGCTTTGATGTCTGCAGCTTGGTGAGGGGCCAAAGAATGGTTTGAAAACCCTATGAGTAACCGAGGAAGAGGTAGAGCGACCCTGCCTGGAGGAAGCCCGGGGCCCCCGTCTGGAGCCAGGCCAAGATGGAGTGTTTGTTTGGAGTGTTTGGAGTGTTTTCTGGTGGTTGGGTTTGCCACAGAGCCCAGATGGCCACAGTCCAAAAAAAATGTGGCGGCTCCCTCTCCATCCCATGGGTGCGCTGAAATGCCGATGGCAGTGAAGGTCAGGGGCCTTGACGGACCAGACCCAGGCGGCAGACGCTAGCGATGTGCACATGTAATGTCACCTCAATCGGTGCTCTGAGGCAGGCCTGGTAAGCCCAAACGGGTAGTGCGGGTAAATTGGGAATGTCTGGAGGAGGCTTCTGTCAACTACACATTTTTTTGTGGTTTTATTTCCTATCATTCAATTCATTTAGGCTGTAGAAAAATGTCCACAGACTTTCAACTCACACCTCCGATGGAGCTTTTCGTGCATCCCTGTGAAAGATTGATCCTGAGTGGACAATATTCAAAGCTTCCATTGCTGAAGCTTCAGTGGGGAGCTGTGGTCTTAGGGTCTTGTGTGCCTCAAGGGGTGGTAACCCAAAAAACTTTGGTGTACACCGGTGATCAGGGAAGCTGTCTGACTGAAAAATTTTTTTTATTATTCCAAAATAAAAAAAAATTATTATTCCACAGGACTCCGGATGCAGTTGCAGGGTATTGAAGGGCCTAAGGGCTGCAAACTCCGCCGTGAAAGAGGCAAAGCAGCGGGTGTGGGAGAAGACATGAAGAAGGGCTTTCGGTCAGTATTAAGCTGTATACAGTAAGAATGGCACTCTGTTGTTACAGGCAGAGCTGAAGGAAGATGGGGGATTGTTGTCGATTTCCTTGGAGGAAGTTGATAAGGTACTCAAACATCTCCGCAGTGGCAAAGCCCTGGGGATTAATGAGATTCGTCCAGATGTATGTATGTGTGTATGTATGTATGTATGTATGTATGTATGTATGTATGTATGTATGTATGTATGTATGTATGTATGTATGTATGTA
>JACXGM010028359.1:0-14091 GCA_016801145.1 Umbra pygmaea | reverse complement strand
ATAGTGAAGTAGGAAGAGGAAGAGAGAGGAAGAGAAGAACAATAGTGAAGTAGGAAGAGGAAGAGAGAGGAAGAGAAGAACAATAGTGAAGTAGGAAGAGGAAGAGAGAGGAAGAGAAGAACAATAGTGAAGTAGGAAGAGGAAGAGAGAGGAAGAGAAGAACAATAGTGAAGTAGGAAGAGGAAGAGAGAGGAAGAGAGCAAGAGAGAGCGGGAGAGAGCAAGAGATGGAGAGAGAGGGAGGGAGAGATGGAGAGAGTGCATGTTTGAGTGGGAAATGAGACAGAAGTAGGAAAACGAGGAAGTGGCAGAGAGAAAGGAAGAGCGGTGGAGAGAGACAGCGTTTTAGTTAGCCTCTTCTGATCAAAGCCTACCGTCAGATGGATATGGCTGACTACAGTGTAATTACACAACGCATGAGTTCCTGTCAGAGAGCTGTGATTTGGGCGCAATGGGGGGACATCAGGTTGAAGGCTACAATAAGAGACATATCAGGTATGATCATATCACTGGGAAATAGCTTATCCAAAGTAATCAAACCATGTGTCACCTTCCTGTTGAAACAAAGAGAAAAATGTGCAGCCCTGGTATGCCGGGGTGGAATTTATTATGACATCCTCTAGAATATATAGTGGAAATGGAAAATGATAATGAGCATTTCATACTGAAACCAATTCAGGCAGTCCCCTAGCCGTTTCGGTCCGTTTACTTCTGTTTAAAGACAAACCAGATCTGGGATTCACAACGCTCTATTAATAGCGCACATACTCAGACACAAACAAATCTTTCAGAATGATGTGTACCCTAAACAGCCAAGCCTTTGTGGATACTAGTGACCTTGCCAATCACTATTACCCTATCTAAATATATTGCCATGCTAGAGTTCTAGAAGTATTGTGTCAGTATATACACAATAGTAGTACTTTTATTTATTTGAAAACGACATGTTTTATATTTAAATAGGCAGAGGCTAGGGAGCCAGGCATGTGGGGGGGGGGGGGGGCAGAGAGGATGGGCACAGATGGTAGGCTGAACTGCGGCTCAAACACCCCGTCGCCAGGGGGCGTGTGTGGTCCAGAATTTGGAGCTAAGACCGCTACACCAACTGCATTCTGAATACATATTAAATATGGAATGAAAATGATATTGTCAAAGCCTTAGACGAGAAATTAAACTGTGTCACTATCTATTGACCTGTCAAAAGCTTTTGATATAGTTCAGCTTATGCTATTTCAATGACCTGAGCAAAAGGCACACAGCAAACGTAATGGGCAAAGCTTGAAAATGAATTTCCCCAGTGTTAAATCTGGGACCTTCATGGTGCACTGTGTATATAAAGCATATCGTATGTCAGCGAGAAACTGTCATTTCATTTTTATGCTGATGACATAGCACTGTACACTGCTCCATCATTTATACGCAAGCATTTGCACACCTGCAGTCTGATTTCCAGGTAAAACTAAATTCCCTCGTGGTTGGTGCTAAATGCAAATAAATCTTAGTATGTGGTATTCTCTAGATTCCAACATTAAAATTGGATGATGTTCAAATTAATACTTCGGATGGCTGCGTTGTAGAATTTGTTCTTCCCTGCAAATGCCTTAGGAGTTGGACCTTTCTTTTCAAGCACACGATGTAGAGGTGGGTAACCGCTCAAGGTTAACATTTGTTTCTTTACTAAGAACAAATGACGTCTGTCATAACATAGCAAGGAAAATGCACAGTTCATTGTACGTGCTAGATTGTGGATATTTGCAAGATGCTCGCTTCAATGTCAATATTGAAACCCGAGAATTCATTATCTTGCAGCTTCGTATTTTTTCCCACAATGTTTTTATAAACTAGTTAGCTGTGGTTCTCTGACTTCTAGAAGAGACAGACACTGGTTGATATTTATACACAATGTTGTCTTAATTTACATATAAGGCAGAAAATTCCAAACAACCTCACATTGAAAAATGTAGTAGAAAAACATCAGCTATCAAGTACAATACCCAGATTGGCTGGCGCTAAAGACACGACAAGCTTATTCAGGCAAAACAACTTTTGACAGCACACACCCCCCCCCCCCACCCACTCATGTAATGTGTTTGATGAATGATCATTACTATCGTGATGGCTTTTCTTAATGTCTATGACTGTCATCTGTGTGTTTGTATTTGTTTTCATTGTTGTAATACAGGGCTCAACTGCAAAAAAAAACAATATTTTATATCGATTCTCTTTATAAATAAATGTAAAACGAAATGAATACCATACAAATAAAACATAGAACCTAAATCTAATCATTAAGCTTCAAAAAACCTTTTTTCCTTATTGGGGATCAAGAAAATATTGATCCACAATAAGTTGAAATGCTGATGTTTTACTATCTTTGTGTGGTCCCCACAAGGTCAGCAAAACTTGTACACACATACACACCCATAAACATGCCAATTCTATTGAAGGTTGTCATATTTTTCCGTAGAGACAGAACGCGCATATCGCCTTCTAATGCTATTGGATTATCTCAGATAAAGTGAACCACGTTACCCATAATTCAAACTGGTTGTGGAACCAAGAGGGAGTGTGTGTAGTGTGTGTAGTGTGTGTAGAGTGTGATTGTGTATGTGAGGCATAACAGCCACATTCTCCCAAATGTCAACCTTTGACAGAGGACCCAAAGGACAGATGGAGGACCGGTGGAGTAGTATGTTCACAACGGAGGACCTCCTATGTAGTGACAAGTTTATAGAAAAACAATGTAATCCTTACAGTACAAAGAAAACAATTTCACATTTGTGAACCTGTGTTTGTCATTGGGATCACATTTTCTCATCTCCAACAGAGACTTTACCTTTGACAGGGTGCTCATTTTTGGCACTAAATCTGGTAAAAAAAACTATAAACAATATATGTATAAAATATTGTTAACATTTTCTGTCACTATTTTTCGCATATGTTATGGTAGCTGTACATATAGCCATACAGACCCAGCATAATTCAGTTAGCTCTGTGAAGCCCGGTATTTCCTGGATATTTACATGGTGTGATACTTCACAGTGTAGGCAAGTCTCACCTGGACGTCGGTGCGGTCAGCGATCCACTTGGCCAGCTGCTCCGAAGCAAAGCCGATCCTCTGGAGGTCAAAGGTGTCCGCCCTCTTAGGCTTCCCTTTGGCTGGGAAGTTCATGAATGTAGGAGCCGAGTTCATATTCAGCTGGAGATTAGAGACAGACAGACAGACAGACACAGACAGACAGACAGACAGACAGACAGACAGACAGACAGACAGACAGACAGACAGACAGACAGACAGACAGACAGACAGACAGACAGACAGACAGACAGACAGACAGACAGACAGACAGACAGACAGACATATATATATATATATATATATATATATATACACAGAGAGAGAGAGAGAGAGAGAGAGAGAGAGAGAAAAAAGTTACTTCCCCAGAAAAAGACAGAAAGCACAGGAGAGAAATTAAAAACTTTATTTTTATTTATTTATTTAACCAGGTAAGTTGACTGAGAACAGGTCCTCTGTTGTCGCAAAAAGGTGACATAAAATTACAATGTACAGGAAAAAGCAAGGCAAATTAAAAGCATGCAGAATGCCACACAATCACATAAAACACACCCAATAATAAAATGGCCTTCAAGTAAACGTTTAAAATGCCCTAATGCATTCAACTTAAAAGTACATTGTAACGCATTACATATTTGAGGGGCAGAAAAGGAAAAGCAGTTCTACCTAATTCAGAGGAGATCTCGGGCCCCATTTTAACAATCTAAGTGCACGGCGTGAAGTGCATGGCGCAAGTGTGGTTTGGGCATGTCCAAATCCACTTTTGCTAGTTTGACGGACTTAAAAAAGGTCCACGCGCCAGCATAGTGTGCACGTGCATAAACCTGGGTGCATTTGACTAATTTGCTGTTAAAATAACAATGACGTGCTGCACTATTGACTTTAGACCAGGTTTTTGTTGGTCAATGATGTGATCACTTTCCGATGCCTCAAGATAGCACTACGCCAATAATTATCCTGAACACACCTCCCTGTAAGACCACCATGCCCATGGGCAAAAAGATGGGCGCAGATGTATTTGCTATTTAACTGACGTGGGCGCCGGATGGGAAATTGACAACTGCATCGGTCTTAAACTAGCAAAGGCACATGCGTTCGGGCTTTGTGCTGTGTTGTGACGGGTGCAAGTTAGATGCCTTCATGCACTGAATTGATGCTGATACAAATCATCAATAGGTTTTAACACAGCAATAGAGGCATGCATTTAGATGGTGTCTCCATAATCAATGATGAGAAAAAACTAGATTTAAATAATGTTTGATTGATAAGCATCAAACAACACTTGCTCCTATAAAAGAAACCCACTTTAACTCCTATCTTACACCCAGCGCAATTTACTTTTTGTACCAACGCATGTATCATTCCTATCTTGCACCCGAAGCACATGGGACTTTTCCTTCCACAGACGCACGTCGGTAAATTAGGGAATGAACTTGCGTTCGTTGGGCGGTTCAGCAAAAAGAAGAGGCGTGTTCCAGCGCAAACGTTCCCTGGTGCGATCATGCAGTTCCCAAAAACAATTCCGCCACTGACCAGGAAAAACCTGGTTTAAAGTCAGTGGCGTGTTATTCATATGCTTTTTTGAGGGAGCATGCTTAAACATAATGTGGCGTGTGCAAAACGCGCATTAACTTTGCTCCTCTCATCTACACAAATGCAGGAGTTCTTTATTATTGCAATACATAATTAGAAGGAAAAATATTACCACGCGATGGAAGTCCAAAGAGGTAGGTGTCCGAAGATGGTGTCCGAAGATTTGAAAAAATAGGTATACATCTAGTGTACACATTTACCCTAATTATTCTGAATGAATTATTCGCACAGATATACATCAACCTCAAGGGAACCCATTCAATCAACATACAAGTAATTTGCAATGCTAATTGTAAAATCACCCATGTCTTTGCGAATTACTCTGGCTCAAGCCATGACTCATTTATGGCAACTTTGCCATGAGGAATCCCCCCTTGGATGGGTGGCTGTGAAGGGGACAACGGCTACCATTAAAGACATGGTTAATGGTGACACAATTTATGATGCCAGCAAGTGCATGAAATGCTGTTTAATCGAAAACACACACAAACACGCAGTGTAGCCTAATTGAACGAACATTCGGCACACTGAAAATGTGCGCTAGGTGTTTGGATAGAACAGGAGGTATACTGAAGTCGCAGCATTCTTTGTGGCCTGTTGTGTTTTACGCAACATTTCCATGAATAATGGATGTGTTGATGACATAAATGAGGAAATAGAGGACTTTAGGAGACGTGATGTTGACATGCATGTGCCGTTGCCGCAACTTAAATGCCCAGAATTGCAGAACGGGAGAGGAGCGCTTATTTGACAGAAGAGTGGGGTAACCAAAGTAATCTTGGTCTAATGTTAGAATGCATTGCAAAAATATTACCATGCATTCATAACCTCGTGATTCAGTGAGAGTGAGTCCAAAACATCGGAAAGTATGTCTTGTGACATTTCTTTACTTACATTTTCTAAAAAGAAAAATCAATAGAAAATCGCTGTTATAATACCAATCTGCCATGGAACAAGCGCTCCTGCTCTTAAAGGGAATGTTAGATGACGCTCTGATTGGTTTATTGCACGTTATGCCCAAACCACACCTGACTAATGAAGCTACTTCAGACCTACCCATTTTAGATTTGCGTCAGGTGCAAGAGTATTTTATCCCGACGGTAAAATAGCAACAGCGCCCAGGACCCTCCCACAATGTCACTTGCGTTTCGCGTTTGATACTTGCATTTCAGATCGTTAAAATAGGGCCCTTAGTTTTAAAGACAACTAACAACATGCATTTTTAGTCTCTCATCAATCCAGTTGCCCAAATATTTACAATAATAATTTATTGCATTTGTAAAGCCCTTTTTATAATCTTAAAGTGCAATAAAAATACATGAATACACATACATATACATACAGTGGGCTACACCATTACTGGCACCCCTGACTGGCGGTGCACAAGCAACACTGTAATATAAAAACATATAGAGAAAAACTCAAAAGACCCACATTTGAGAAATATTGTACTTCATTAATTTGTCAATTAAACTAACCAAATGTATTGATTACATTAAAAATCAATGTCCTCCAATTGAAGATTTCACAATCAATGGCACCCTTAAAGATTATTGTAAATTACATCTACCAAAATTAAACCAGTAATTAAATTTCACTTATTTAAGTTAATCTAAGTATTAAGCAGAGATGGACAAAGTACTGAGTAACAGTACTTTTCTGAGTAACTCTGAGTTCACAAGATTTGGTAAGTCCCTACTTATGACCAAACTGATCAGGTAAAAGGAGTTCACATCTTACCGGTGACCATGATTGATTTTTCCTTTACTCTTTCTAATTGTTTTATAGGTTACTCATAAGATATGAACTCCCTTTACTTGATCAATTTGGTCTTAAATAGGGACTTCCCAAAACTTGTGAACTCAAGAACTCAAGAAAAGTACTTTACTCAAGTAAGTGTCAATCTGGTATTAAGGAACTATAGTGAGTCATTACATAACTTCCTGTTCCACTAGGGTATAAAAATTAGGAAACACACATGCAATATCACTTTGTCATCCAACACCATGAAGAAAACAAAATAACTGGCAGTTCAAAAGAGACAGATGGTCGTAGACCATCATAAATCTGGTAATGGCTACAAGAAGATCCAAAAACAATTCAATATACCACTGAGCACTGTCAGGGCAATTATTAAAACATTTAAAAAATATGGAACAGTTGAAAACCTCACGGGTAGAGGACACAAATGCATTTTGCCCCCCAGGATAGGGAGGAGGATGGTGAGAAAACCAACAAAATCCCCAAGAATCACTATGAAAGAATTGTAGGCTTTTGTGGCATCTTGGGGTCACCAGGTTACAAAAAGCACCATCAGACGCCACAACCACGGCCTCTTTGGAAGGGTTGCCAGAAGAAAGCCCTTTCTGACCCCAACACACAGACACAAGCGCATGGGATTTGCCAAACGCCAGTTATGACTGGAAGAATGTCCTCTGGTCAGATTAGACCAAAAATTTACTTTTGGTCAGATACAACATCGGCATGTTTGCCGTTGAAACAGAGATGCATACAAAAAGAGGCACCCACAGTGAAATATGGTGGTGGGTCAGTGATGTTTTGGTGCTGTTTTAATTCCAGAGGTCCAGGGGCACTGGTCAAGATTGATGGCATAATGAATTCCGCCAAGTATCAGGTAATTTTGGCAGACAATCTGGTTGCCTCTGCCAGAAGGCTGGGACTTGGCCGTAGGTGGACTTTCCAACAAGGCATTGACCCAAAACAAACCTCAAGATTGTTTGTGATAGTTGTCTATGAGGCCTCAAATTCTTGCAGGTGTTATAACTGCCCATTTGTCTTGGCAAAATGCCTCCAGGTTATACAAAGTCATGGGTCGTCTTGCATGAACTGCACATTTGAGATCTCCCCATAGTGGCTTGATGATATTAAGGACAAGAAACTGTGATGGCCACTACAGAACCTTCATCTATTTCTGCTGAAACCACGGGAGTGTCAACTTGGCCTTGTGCGTAGAGTCATTGTTGTGCTGGAAAGTACAAGAGCAGCTTTCTTGCAGAAGAATGCAAATTGTCTGCCAGTACTGTCTGATAAAATGTTGCATTCCTTTTGCCATCAATTTCCACAAGGCAATTTTAATGCCTTTAGAACTCACACAACCCAAAAAACATCAGTGAGCCACCGCTATGCTTCACAGTGGGAATGGTATTCTTTACAATGCCTTCCTGACCCCTCTCCAAACCTAGCTTTTATGGTTGTGACCATAAAGCTCTATTTTGGTCTCATCACTCCAATTACAGTGTGACAAAAGCTGTGAGGCATGTCAAGGTGTTGTCGGGCATATTGTAGCCAGGCTTTTTTGTGGCACTGGCGCAGTAAAGGCTACTTTCCGGCAACTCGGCCATGCAGCTCATTTTCGTTCAAGTATCGTCATATAGTGCTCCTTGAAACAACTACACAGTCTTTTTCCAGAGCAGCCTCTATGTCTCACGAGGTTAGCTGTGTTTTTTTTTTGTATCCCGAACAATTCTTCTGGCAGTTTTGGCTGAAATCCGGAAATCTACCTGACCTTGTTTTGGTATCAAGAGATCCCCAAATCTTATACTTCTTAACAAGTGATTGAACAGTACTGACTGGCATTTGCAAGGCTTTGGATATGTTTTTATATCCGTTTCCAACGTTTCCAGTACCTTATTACGGAGGTCTTTTCACAGTTACTTTCTGCTCCCCATGGCTCAGTATCTAGCCTGCTCAGTGGATTCATGTGAGAGCTACCAAACATTTTTACACAGACACTAATTGCATTTTAAAATGACACAGGTGTGGGAAACTAACCTTTAAGTTCCATTTTAACCTGTGTCACCTTGTGTGTCTGTAACAAGGCCAAACATTCAAAGGTATATAACTTACGATCAGGGCCATTTGGTTGATTTCTGTTATCAGTATGGTTTACAAAGGAGCAAAACAACTATGTGATAGTTAATGGGTATATATGATCACTATCCTTACATAACAGGCAGATTTTCTGCAAGAACAGTTATATTGTCAAAAACAATGCAGAAATTTCACAATTTCTGCCAGGGTATGCAAACTTATGAGCACAACTGTCCATAAATCATCAAATGTATTCAGTGAATTAGACAAAAAGGATATACTTTGTTTTGCCTGCATTAATTTCCAGTTTCAAATCAACAAATGCATTCTGTACAGATATCCAGGCAGACTGAAGCTCAGAAAGGGCCTGGTCAGGCGTAGGGGCAACAGCAATAACAACAACTGTATAATCTGCATAGAGGTGTAGTTTGCTGTTATTTATAGCTAACCCAATATTAGAGGTGTAGTTAGTAGTTATTTATAGCTGAACCAATATTAGAGGTGTAGTTAGCAGTTATTTATAGCTGAACCAATATTAGAGAGGCAGTTATTAATATCATAGAGGCAGTATTCATATTATTGATATTGGTTAGAGGGGTACACTGACAGGAAAGGAAGAGGCGTACGAGAAAAGGGCAAAGAGAGTAGTGGGGAGAATGCCAATTCCTTCCTGGTGACATGAGATGTACAAGCAGACACAATTGCCTGCGCCGAACACATCCCAAACTCATGGTTTTATCTCCTCCCGAGGTGTTACGTGCAAATTGAGGGGCCCGCCACGTGACGGACCTGCCACGTGAGGCGTCTGGATGCTCTGCCACCCAGCCAGCCAGCCACCCACACAGCCAGCCACCCACTGTGGTGGAATTTCCATATATGATGCAGTATACCTTTTCATTAAATATGTTTGGACCAATAGGATGCCTTATACCTGCACCCCAAGTGTCACCTTGAAGTATTTAGCAATATACTAATTATGTAATCAATATATTAATCATGTGTTTAATCAAGTGATATGTTAATCAATGCATTATAAATAATAGTGTAATCAGCATGACCTTTGAGTATTATGAACATAACTATATTGGAAACATATGAGCTGAAAAGACATGTATTGAGATACTATTGAAAGCCTCACTGTCTTAGTAGACAGTATAATTACTAATCTGATTTAAGAACACCTGGTAATGCAATAGTATCAAATCACAATGGTGCATTGAAACACCTGCAAGCAGGAGGCCTCAAGGCCACAAGGCCTCAGTAGAACTGTTGGGAGTAAACAGGCCTGAAAGCCTCATTGTTTAAGGAGTTCTGGTTTCTGTGCCACCAAGTCCATCATGGGATGTTACTGTCAAGGGCATCCGAGGGCACGTGTACACACATGTACGCACGTGTGAACACATTAACATAAATTAACATAAAGGGATGACCAATTACATCATGGTTTGAAATAGTGAAAGTTAATGGTTGAAAAGGTCACAAGGTTGATCAGGGCCACCCCAGTTATTATCATATGGGTTGGCATTAGGGATGCTCATGTCGGGTAATTTTCCTGACCGACAACCGCAACTCCTAATCCGATTATTAACCGATAACTGATAAGATTATAAGATTAAATTGGCTTTAAATAAAAAAATTAAATTGACGAGTGTCTGTAACCCGTTAAATATGCAAACAATTTTTTTCACGGACTTGTTTTAATGTCTAAACAGCATACAGAACAGATCAACAACAGCTGCCGGGTGCACCAGATTTGCGTATAAGTTCACTCGGGTGCAAAGTCCACACTAAACGATACGTTGAAACTATTTAGTTTCATACTAAAGCTGTGTCGATGTTTAGTTTCACCACGGAGATTTAAGGTTCAACTTAGCTACACTGGCGTAAAGTCCACACCAACCAAAATATTGTCGCAGAAAATTTGTCGCAGACGTTTTTACTTTCTGTTGTCAATCAAAGGAAAGTAGCCTTGATGCCGTGTTTACCGAGTTGTCAAATTATAGAATGAAAACAGTCGGTGACAATTTGGAATAAGGTTGTTGCTTACAGGGGGCCTACCGCAAAAAAGGGCTATATTTCATTAACACATAACAAAATGTTGATAACGCTTGCTATGCGTTATGTTACGAACTATACAATATCTGCCAAGCGCATTTGAGCGCATTTGAGCATCCCTAGTTGGCATAACTGATAAGGGTTCATATAAAATTGCTGCACAACCTTGATTTCCCTGGTATTCTGATGCTGAAGATGCTCGACTTTATTTTGTATCAATAAAGTCTTTTTGGATCATAAGAACTGCTGTATGGATTTATTCTTTGAACATGGATAATTGATATTTCTCTATCATCTAAGGATTAGTTTCCACGACACCACCCACACAGCCAGCCAGCCACCCAGCCAGCCAGCCACCCACCCAGCCAGCCAGCCACCCACCCAGCCAACAAGAGCAGAAGCGAGGCAGAGCCCTCACTGGTGGCACAGTCACACACCTAATTACTACCCTCTCCCACTGCACAGGTTGGCGCTGGTCATTATGCCTAATGAACGGCTACGCAATGCAGACTGCATGCTTATTAGCCCCCGTTTCTCGCTCTCCCCCTCTCTGCCCCACTCACTCTACCTCTGTGTGTCTGATTTTAGTATCCTTCTCCTATTTGCTATCCCTTTGTATGTGAAAACCATCATCGACCTGAATCTCTGTCCAAATGTATGTACACTGGCACAGGAATCATTTGCTTACAATGCCAAAGTGGAGGGGAAGAACAAAACCTAAGTTCTTTCTCTCTCTCTCGCTCTTATTCATTCACTCAGAATTTCAATCTGCTAGTTAAATATGCCTCCAGGTGTGATCGAGGTTTACGGTGGAAAAACCTAGCTCTCTACAATTTAAATCAACAGAAAAGTCACTTACTCCCAACCCCTCCAAACTCGGCAAAGAACAAAATGAGGATCATTACGAAGGTTATTTCTGTTAATTGCATAAAACGAGCCCGCGGCTCGCTCCCCGGAGCATAGAGGTGAATCAAACATTAGAAGTAGCATACACTAGCGCTCGCTCCAGAAAAACAAAAGGAAAGCTAGACAAAGTGATCTGCATTTAATTACATGTCATTTTAATCTCAGAGGCCTTTAATCGCATAATTGCTCAAGTAGAGAGTGTGAGGCGTACCTCAGGGGTGCGTGTTAAGCCCAGATGAATTGCTTATTGGGTATGGTAATGGGCGGTTGGAAGCTAGCTTCACATCTGTTTATTGTAATGCAAATGACTGCTAGTGATAAGAAACCAACATTCATTATGGATTTCTCTGGTACCGAGTTGCTATGACGATGTGGAATTTGTATATAGTGTTTGGTAGGTATCGAGGTCTGTGCAAATTGACACAGCAGACACTGCCGTTACTTAAATAAAGGTAAACTGTGACATGCAGAACATAAGGCTACATGGCCAACACAAAAATGCACACACAGAAACACATACAGTACAAACATGCAGTGTGAGACGAGCTAGAGAAAGGGCTTCTCCATTGAAGTCAATTTTGGCATGAGGACTGGATGAGTGAATAATCGTCCAAAGCAGGACGTAAAAGCAAGAAGGGTTATTATTAGTGAGCAAGGTCCAAGTAATGATGTGGTTAGATGAGTGAGTTGTTGGTGTTAAAAAACATAAATAATAATAATAAAGTAGTAGTTTAATAATAAGCCATTTAGCAGCTGTCTTTACAGAAGTAAAGTTTCACTTTATTTCTTAACCTCCAGGGCTCCAACTCACTGTTGAGGGGTTGCAAGCACAATACCAGCTAAGCTACAAGACTCCAACTGTACATATTTAGATATGGATCTCCTGCCTTACTCTACCACGAATCACTCTACTTTAAAGATAGAAATCTGTTCCGTTTTGTCACTTGGTTGGTCAACATAGATTACACAGTCGGGGAAGGAGGCTAGAGCGCAGTATGGTAGAGAGAGTAACACAGTGAACATAACAACTAGACATCCATTGCAAAGTAAACTACGCTTTGTTTACATATGCGTCTACTCACCTGAAGGTCATCCGACACCATCGTATATAATGGACATCAGAGGTCTCTCTATTACAATGTTCAAGAAACATGAAACTGCAAGTCTCTCACTAAGTGGCCTGAGCCGCTGGCGGCAGAGAAAATGGCAGCCGGGTGACGAGGCCCCTGCTCGTCCGTAAAGCCTGCAGAGAGCCTGTCAGGCCATTTTTTCCCCCTTATTTTAATGATTTATCTCTCCTTTAAACTTGGCCTGCGTGCTAATTAGCATGCTGTGTCTCAGCGCTCAGCTTGACAGGCCCTCATGCAAATGGAAATGAGGGCTTTTGGGGGGGGGGGGTATTGGAAGGGAGGAGAGAGAGCCAGGCGGTTACCTGCTGAAAGATGTCCGCCCCCTCATCATAGTCCACCACCGTGAAGAAGAGTTTGTTAGAAAAAGCCGAGGAGTAGCGCCAAGAGTTAGCCAGCACCTGGTATTCCTCATTAGCTTGTCTGTTCAAAGGTCAGGGGGGAGAAGGGGAGATAGTAGAAAAGAGAGATAGAGCGAAGATGGAGGGATTAGACAGACAAAGGCAGAAATGGAACGAGTGGGGGGGTGAAGATAGAAAAAGAAGTAAAAACAGATTAGTAAATCATGGCCACGGCGGGTTTGAGGAGGCAGTTGAAAAAGACTGACGGGGAGCGATTAACGTAAACTCACACACGCACGCACATATCGGGAAAAAGAGAGACAGAGAAAAAGAAGGACAATGGGTGTCTGAGGAGAATGTGCTACAGCTGTAATTACTGCGCTGTCCCATCCTGGACGTACGAGGAAAACATCACGACCAAACCGTCATTCAGACGCCATCTCTCTTCCCATCACTCCTTCTCATCTGGCGATACCGCCACTTCTCATGTCCGTCACAGTTCCCTTCCATGGAAAGTATTAACAAACTAGCCAGAACCTGCCTATTAGGAATAATTTACTGCAGATATTTAGCAAATTGAGCTGTAGCACCTCAAACTGTCACCAGGAAACGCAGAGTGGATGACTAGTCGGTGTGTTCTGGAAAGAGTTTGCACAGGCGAAAGGCTTTAAAACTTCATGGCACACTTTATGAGCACAGGGTTCTGCTTTACTTGTTTTTTTTAAACTCCTAGTTGGAGCTCAAACGACCTGGTAAAGATATGTTTACTCCAGATGGCTTGCTAATGTCCTCAGCCACATGTTACAGTACATTAATTAACAAACGAGATGTCAAAAAACATGAATAAAATAAGCAACAAAACACGCTTTTCTGTTGGGAAGCAAACACCTACTATAAATTGCATGTCAACTCAGACATGTCGACTCACATCAGTGTTGCATTTCCAACATGTACTATTCATGTTCCTACATAAGTAATGCACTTTTATTGTTTTAGGCCCATTGGTGCTCTGTAGAGCCTGTTCTGTCTCCTAAGAGCAAAGGGCTTCCGGTTGTTTCTTTTGTAACAAACCTCAGGAAACAAAATGGAACAAGAGACAAAAAAAAGGAGAGAGAGAGAGAGAGAGAGAGACAGACAGACAGACAGACAGACAGACAGACAGA
>JACXGM010028358.1:0-14090 GCA_016801145.1 Umbra pygmaea | reverse complement strand
ATATTGCTTCAATACATCAAATTCATCATTAATATGTCTTATTAGCCAAATTACAAAAAAGACATGTTGTGAAGACAAGTCTGTGAGACGAATGATTTTTAGATGATTGACAAATTGTGCTAATCTGTGTATTGGATGTCCTACTACTATTTTTATCTGGCTACTTTTAGATGTCCAATAGTAGGTAATTTCACACTTTATAGAGGTGTAGCCTAAAACTTTACTGTTGTAACCTATTCCACAATATTTATTTAATCAGGAGTTAATTTTACATTTGTATATTCGTTTTATAATGATCTGCTTGTAAAAGATCTGGGAAAATAATCCAAACAATTTTTTAAATAGCTCCCATCAAAATTGCAAGCATATGCTTCTTCAGCAATGATACCAACATGATAAATAATAAGAAAACATATTATGGCAAAGTAAGATCTGCTACTTGACCGGAATTCCGGATGAATCCGGAAAAATCACATCTCTGAAACACGTATCAAATCTGATGATGCCCATGCATATACATTACGTCAACATAATCAAGCACTGCCATAACATTTAGAGAGAGGCAGATGTACAGTTATAATAATAATATAATAAACCTTTATTTATATAGCACCTTTCATACAAAGAATGCATCTCAAAGTGCTTTACATCAATAAAAGGCAAAGAAATGTAAAAATATTTTGAAACATAAAAAACACATTAATAAGAAAAGAAAAGAAAACATTTTATGCAAAGGATTGTTTTAAAGGAGAACATAAAACTAGGTTTAGCTGAAGGTTAAAATGAAAAGATGTGTTTAAGAGCTTTTTGAATATATTAATAGATGTTGCTTACTTCATATTGTAGAGTAGGGCTTGTCGATATGCATATTGCGATACAATATTTAGCCTACTCCAGAACCCGTTTGCCTGGCAACGCTATATAATGCCCGCAACACAAACTCTGAAATTTCATTTTGCTAGTTTTAATTCATTGCAATAAACATTGTGAATTCATTGTAAATTAATTTGTCGATCTGAAATTAAGGCAGATTCAGCAACTGTAGGGCAAAATTCTTGCTTAATGTTTTCAGAAACACATTTCGGTGAACTATCTTCATAAAATATGAGATCATATTCAGAATGAGATGCCATTAGTCTGTTTTGAAATACTGGAGCAGCCAGACCCACGTGATGCGTTCATCCAATCAGCTTCCATGTGTTGCGTTTGTCACGTTCATCCCGCTCGTAATTTCTGGTAAGTGTTTTAACATAGGTGTTGAAAGTTGGCACAACAGCAGTAAGTGGTTTGTGCAAATTAGCAGTGTACCAACAAACCATGCGGCGCGCACGCTCCGAACCGAGACAAGCGAACCGAACAGTTCAGATTTTTTTTCATGAACCGTACCACCCCTGTTGTGTAGCTGTTTTAGCAGCTGTTTAATTTATATTAGCATTATTAGCTGTAACGCAGAAGCTAACAGGTTGGTGATGCTCTATTTCTGACAGTGAGTCCACACCCAGCCCTTGTGCTTCAAATGAGAGAGTATTGTGTTGGTGTTTGGACATTAACCCAATGACACCAGGAAGGTAAAACTTCAGTTTTTAAGCACTTCATTAACGTTTCTCAGCTGGAAACCTAAGTCATCACGGTTTAAATGTTGCCCACACACAAACATAGACACGCACTTGATTTTAAACATGTTGCATTCGTCACAGCTTTTCCACATTTGTTTTTTAGCCTAGTGGAAAGTTGTGGAATGACAAATAGGGACATTTCTTTATTATTAAAACACGGAGGCACACTACATTCACTTTTGCCCTTGATCTCCTACATTATATTTTACCCCAGTGTACATAATAAAACCTTATAACACTAATAGTGCAACAGAAGTTTACCCATCTAGACATCTTCCGTTGATAGGAATGCAGAAGTGTGAGATTATTATTAATGAAAAGGAGAGCTAGTCTGTACTGTTTATTAACTCTTGGGCAGTACAATGAATGTCTTTGGATGTTAAACAGGCTACTTTGGCAGTAATGTTTTAAACCCCACCATGCACGCAAGTGTAAACGTGAGCAGCATAGCTGTGTGTCTGCCAGGTTTCAGTGCAATTCATTATTAGGCAGAGCTAAGCAGGGGAGCTAAGCTAAGCTTAGTAAGCTAGTCCAGACTCTGACTAATATGGTATTGCCTAATGGAAATGCAGATACTTATGCCTACATTGTTAATACATAATGTTTTTGAACAGTTTACTTAATGAGCTTCTAACAAAAGTATGCTGATGTGAAGGTTAAGGTGAAAGTCCAGACAGGATATTAGGAATGGGCTCTACATCAGTACTACCACAGTCTAATATAAGAGATAAAGAGCTATGTGCTACCCGCTGCCTGTAATCATGCACAGCCATGGTATAAACACATATATATTTGATCTGGGGTACTACCACAGTCTAATATATAAGAGAAAAAAGAGCTATGTTCTACCCGCTGCCTGTAATCATGCACAGCCATGGTATAAACACATATATATTTGATCTGGGGTACTACCAGTCTAATATATAAGAGATAAAAGAGCTATGAGCTACCCGCTGCCTGTAATCATGCACAGCCATGGTATAAACACATATATATTTGATCTGGGGTACTACCACAGTCTAAAAAATAAGAGATAAAAGAGCTATGAGCTACCCGCTGCCTGTAATCATGCATAGCCAAGATGGCCTTTACCTTCGTCCCTGTAGGAGAAAAGTGCTGACTGATCTTTAGGCCTTACAATAACAATAAGCCACAGACCTCAGTGTTTTTAACCACATTTACCACTGCTTTAACACTCTCAACTTATGTATAACATTCTAAAAACTGTTTATAAGATGCTCATATAGAATTACTCTGAACAATATTTTTGGAGCATAGTTAAAAAAAGCCGCAACTCCAATTTCTCTGTGAGTGGGGTTTTGTACACTTAGCAAGTTAGCTGTTGAAGATCTGAGAGCCCTTAGTGGAACATAGGACGTTTGAGAATATGTAAAATAGACTGGTTCTGAGCCATTTACACTTTTATAAACAAGCACTCTGAGCCATTTACACTTGTATAAACGAGCATTCTGAGCCATTTACACTTTTATAAACGAGCACTCTGAGCCATTTACACTTTTATAAACGAGCACTCTGAGCCATTTACACTTTTATAAACGAGCACTCTGAGCCATTTACACTTTTATAAACGAGCACTCTGAGCCATTTACACTTTTATAAACGAGCACTCTGAGCCATTTACACTTTTATAAACGAGCACTCTGAGCCATTTACACTTTTATAAACGAGCACTTACAGGTGAAGAGGTTCCCAGCTGATCCAAGTGATCCACTTGCTGTGTCCTGTCAGAGTTTTCCCGATCTGATGTCCTGTCACTGGATCCCAGATACAGATCTATTATAGATATAGAAACACATCTATTACAGATACAGATCTGATGTCCTGTCACTGGATTCCAGATACAGATCTATTATAGATATAGAAACACATCTATTACTGATACAGATCTATTATAGATATAGAAACACATCTATTATAGACACATATCTGATGTCCTGTCACTGGATCCCAGATACAGATCTATTATAGATATATGAACACATCTATTATAGATAAAGATCTATTATAGATATAGAAACACATCTATTATAGATACAGATCTGATGTCCTGTCACTGGATCCCAGATACAGATATATTATAGATATAGAAACACATCTATTATAGATACAGATCTATTATAGATATAGAAACACATATTATAGATACAGGTCTGTTATGATATAGAACTATCTATAAAATAGATACAAATCTGTTATGATATAGAAGCACATCTACTATAGATACAGATCCGTTATGATAAAGAAACACATTTATAAATTAGATACAGATCTGTAATGATATAGAAACACATTTATAAAATAGATACAGATTTGTAATGATATAGAAACACATCTATAAAATAGATACAGATCTATTATAGATATAGAAACACATCTATAAAATAGATACAGATCTTTTATGATATAGTAACACATTTATAAAATAGAAATGGATCTCTGATATACTTTGGCCGCTAAATTAACTGGCACCCCCTGACTGGCAATGCACAAACAATACTGTAAAAAAATAGACAATACAATTATAGATAAACTCACAATACCAACATGTGAGTAATACTGTACTTCATTAATGTTGCAATGGAACCAACCAAAATCTTACAATTATTTAACAGAAAATAAATTTAACCAAAATGAAGGTTCCATAATTAGTAGCACTCCTTATTCAGTACTTAGAACAACCACCTCTGGTAAGGCTAGCAGCATGGAGTCTCTTCCTATAATGTTTGTTTAGGTTAAGGAACACATTTGGAGGGATTTTGGACCATTCCTCTATGCAGATCCTTTCAAGATCCTTCACATTCTTGGGTTTGTGCTTATCAACTGCCCTCTTTAACTCAGCCAACAGATTTTTGATTGCATTGAGGTCCAACAGCTGAGATGGCCATGGCAGAACATTGATTTTGTTGTCAAAGAACCATTTCTGTGTGGATCTTCAGGTATTTTTTGGATGTATTGTATTGTTGGAAAGCACACCTATGGTAGAAGTCCCAGCCTTCTATCAGAGGCAACCCGATTGTCAGCTAAAACTGCTTGAAACTTGATGGAATTCATTATGCCATCAATATTGACCAGTGCCCCTGGACCTCAGGAATCAGAAAATTATACCCATATTTCACCCCGGGTGTGAGGTGCCTCTCCTTGTATACATCTCTGTTTCAAACCCAAACATGCCGATGCTGTATCTGACCAAAACGTAACATTTTGGTCTCATCAGACCAGATCACCTTCCTCTAGTCATAATTTAAATGACCTTTGACAAACTACAAGCACTTGTGTCTGTGTTTTTGGGTCAAAAAGAGCTTTCTTCTGGCAACCCTTCCAAAGAGGCAATGGTTGTGGAGGTGGCATCTGATGGTGCTTTTTGAAACCTGGTGACCCCAAGACACCACCAAGGCCTGTAATTCACAGTGATTCTTGGGGATTTTGTTGCTTCTCTCACCATCCTCCTCCCTATCCTGGGGGGCAACTACCTGTGAAGTTTTCAAATGTTCCATATCTTTTTATTTTTGCAAATTGCCCTGACAGTGCTCAGTGGTATACTCAATCATTTGTGGATCTTCTTGTAGCCATTCCCAGATTTATGAAGGTCTACGACCATCTGTCTCTTTTGAACTGCCAGTTCTTTCGGTTTCTTCATGGTGTTGTAAGAAAAAGGATATCTCAAGCATCCTACTTAATTTTATACCTGAGTGGAACAGGAAGTGATGAAATAGCTAAATATGGTTCTTTTAGACTTAAATTAACTTAAGTGGAATTTAATTCCTGGTTAATTTTGGAAGATGTTAAACCTTTAAGGGAGCCATTGTGAAACCTTGATTTAGAGGACATTGATATTTAATTTAATCAGTGAATGTGACTTTGGTTGATTCCATTGACACATTAATAAAGTACAGTATTTCTCAAATGAATGTAGCAAGATGGACTCCAATCAGGTTGTGGAAACATCTCAAGGATGATCAGTGGAAACAGGATGCACCGGAGATCAATTTTGAGTGTCATGGCAACGGCTGGTAATACTTATGTACATGTGCTTGGTTCGTTTTTTTATTTAATAAATTTGCTAAGATTTTAGACACATTTCCTTCACATTGTCATCATGGGGTGTTGTTTGTAGAATTTTGAGGGAAATAAAGAATTTAATCCATTTCGGAATAAGGGTGTAACATAACAAAACGTGGAAAAAGTGAAGCACTGTGAATAATTCCTAGATGCACTGTAGCTCAACATAATGAATGCTTCAGTGGTTTCCCCAAATCCAACTGAAAATGCAACTAATAATGTCCCAAAATTACTTAACCCTCAGAATCCCTCACAACAGCACAAACATCCAAAACATGTGTCTTACACCAGATGCAACTAATCAAGGGCTTAATTAGTTACACCAGGTGTGCTTGAGCTGGAACACATGAAAAACCATCACCAGCTAGAGGTTTGTTGAGTGTCATGTTTGACTGCATTTTAGAAACATAACTATGACAAAAGAATGGTCCAAAACATTGAGAGATTATTTTATTCCTTTGCAAATAAGGAACAGGATACAAACAGATAGTGAAGGCATTGAATGTTCCCAGAGACAACATTGGAAGCAAAGTTTGCAAGTTCAAAATTAAGGGAACAGTGGTTACACTACCTGGATGGAAAAAGGAAGCCATCAATGGCTGCAACCAGATTTATGGAATGGCAGGTTGTGAAAAACTCGAGTGACTGCAAAAGACCTGCAGCATGACTTGGTAGCAACAGGCACTGAGGTTTCAGTGAGCACAGTAAGGCACATACTAAACACAGAAGTTTTCCTTTGCCAGAATTCCAAAAAACACACCATTAATAACCCAAAAGCACAACAAAATTAATTAATTCATTAGAGTAAACTTTTCGGCACGATGGATCAGTGCTATTTCTGGAGGAAGAAGAATGAAGCATACGCTGAAAAGAAGCCTGCAGAGTGTGGAAAGCAAGATGGATTCATTGAAGTATCAAGAAATTCAAGGAGAAAACATCATGCTGCGATGCCATCACAGTCACCTGACTTGAACCCAATAGAAAATCTCTGGTGGGATATGCGTCTCGTTTGCAGCAGGTCATAACAGAAAAAGGATGCAAAAGTACTAAAGATGCTTGCCATTAAGGGTTGAATCATTCTGAGACTGGAGAAGTAATTATTATTTCTTCATTGCAAATAACTGACTTAATTTTGACAACAAACCTGATTTGCAATGGGGGTCGAATAATAATTGATTA
This sequence comes from Umbra pygmaea, assembly GCA_016801145.1. Lineage (NCBI taxonomy): Eukaryota > Metazoa > Chordata > Actinopteri > Esociformes > Umbridae > Umbra > Umbra pygmaea. Next base: position 7,215 of record JACXGM010028358.1, on the reverse strand, counting down.
CAATGGTGTGCATCTGTTTGTGTATGGAAAACGTACCTGGCTGTTCTTGCAGCCTGAGGCCAGCTTCCTGCCATCAGGAGACCAGGATATATTCAGCACCCAGTGGGAGTGGCCTAGAGAAGTGGCAGACAGTGAGTGAAGATTTGTATTTGTATTTGTATTCATGTGTAACTCTGTCTGTACTTGCACCTTTGCTTTATCTTGGCCAGGTCGCCGTTTTAAATGAGAATTTGTTCTCAACGAGCCCACCTGGTTAAATAAAGGTTAAATAAATAAATAAAATAAAAAGAGGCTGGAACAACACTGAATGCGCTACTATTGGATTATCAAAGTCATGTGTTCGTTGAGTCTACGTCAACTTTTGGATCATCAAGTGTTCGTTGAGTCTACGTCTACTTTTGGATCATCAAAGTCATGTGTTTGTTGAGCCTACATCTACTATTGGATTATAAATAGAACAATTTAATCAAAGGCTATGTCTGTTGAATGTGTGAATGTTTGTATATAAACCAACTTTATCTGAAGGTCTGAATATTAAACCAAATTTACTTCAGAAAACAAATAAATGATTTACATACAGTATGTAATAGTATTTCACTCCCAATAATGCTACTGTAATTAATCAAAAGGAATGGAGAACAAATACACATGTTCTGAGTCCATGTATATTGGCACAAATTCACACATTCTGAGTGCATGTTTCCTTGAAAAAAGGATGTAATGAATAAGGACGAAGACTTTCCATTCACTTTCCACTCGACAGGCGTTTGCGCAGCTTGCAGGAAACAATTGTTTGCTACCTGCTTTTCGATAGGTTTGAACTAATGTGTATGTTTGAGGGATGCTCATATTGATCGTTTAAACGTTAACCGAAAGTACAACATTTGACTGATTAAAAGGTTAAACGGTTTAGAATTTTTTTTAATTTTTTTTACGTATATATAGCCTATATTTGTTAAATCACGTGGCGCGTTGACAGTCGCAACCAGAGCCTGGTGCTTCGTTTTGAAAGGTGGGGAGATATAGGTAATGAGGAGCAAAATATACCGGCTGCCTGTTTTGCATCTGCAATGCGTTCTTCATTTAAAATGACAACCCTTGGACATTTATGATGACTGTGATATTAACTTGCACTTTAATTTTTTCCTGTACAGAAACGTATAACGCTATCGTATTGGGAAGCAAATATTATTTTATCGGCTATAATTCATCATGCTCCTGATGCATTATAGCCGACAAAATAATGTTACCTTAAAAACAACACACACAGTGATTGACAATACTCACTTTATTTTCAGAGAGGACCGTAATGGTCTTTTCAATTGAATGGGTGCGCTCGGCAGATATTGTATAGTTAGTAATAAAACGCATAGCAAGCGTTATCAAAATTGTGTTTTGTGTTAATGAAATATAGCCCTTATTTGCAGTAGGCCTCATGTAAGCAACAACCTTGTCCCAGATTGTCACCGACTGTTTTCATTCTATAATTTGACAACTCTGTAAACACTGCACCAAGGCTACTTTCCTTTGATTGACAACAGAAAGTGAAAACGTCTGCAACAAATTTTCAGCAACAATATTTTGGTTGGTGTGGATTTACGCCAGTGTAGCTAAGTTGAACCTTAAGTCTCCGTGGTGAAACCAAACTTCGACACAGCTTTAGTATGAAACTAACTAGTTTCAACGTATCATTTAGTTTGGACATTGCACCCGAGTTAACTTATACGCAAAGCTGGTGCACCCGGCATCTGTTGATCTTTTCTGTATGCTGATTAGAATTTAAAACAAATCTGTGAAAAAAAATGTTTGTATATTTAACGGGTTACAGACACTCCTCAATTTAATTTTTTATTTAAAGCCAATTGAATCTTATAATCTTATCAGTTAATGGGCAATAATCGGATAACGAGTTGCGGTTGTCGGTCGGGAAAATGAGCCGAAATGAGCATCCCTAGTATGTTTCCATTTTGATAAGCCCCAATTGGAATACGCATCCATGTTTGTGCGTGAGACCTCTTCAAATAAATTTTTGATAGATGCTGCACACAAAAGTGAAAGACTGATTTAAGAAAAGAACAACTGATAATAAATGATTTATTTGTTTTTAAACCGGAAAAAGGGAAATAATTGTAAATGTATATCTCGATTTAAAAGTAATATCTATTGCTTGAATTGAGAAACTAACGAGTTAGGTTACTTGTTAACAGAAAAAAGTAGTGGTGGTCCCCGTGGCGATGTGGTGTATTGGGCTACGTCGCTGCATTTCAGGACAGTCTACGTCAGGATAGTCAGTGGTTCGAGCCTGACTACTGGTTCTCTGACTTTCCCTGGACCTCTTGCACAAGTCTTATTGGTTTAGCGCAGCCCAGAATTTGGGTTAGATTAGTCAGATTATCAATCCTACCATATCGCTCTCCAACAACACTTGTGTGCAGATCAGGTGTCTGTAACTGCTATCACGGAAGTATAGTTGGTGAACGTAGTCATCCCATGCATGATCTGACTAAAGGCTTTCGTATTGGATTAGCAGTGCAAAAGTAATCGGCAGCTCGGCGACAGACACGTGATTGGATGAACCATGTGCACTTCCCTTGCCATCCCACAGATCTGTCCAAGGACTTACAGAGCTGATGACAATACAGGACTAGTGGGAATTGGTAGGGGAAGAAAATATAAAGACAGTGTCTGACTACTACAAAACTACAGCTGACTCCTCTACAGAAAACAACCCTTGGAACTAGCCTGCCTTTGATCAAGCTGCCACATGACCATGCATTAGCCTAATAGTAGCCCATACATGGCGATACAGCTGTTAAACTGTTAAAAACGAAATTACTGTACATTAGAACATTAGCGCAGTTTTATGATGTCATAAGAAAAAATGTTTGGTGATTTCCACATTTTCCCACAAGTTTTTTGTTTTATTACATTGTGTGATCAGTATGCCAGAGTAAATGCACAGGGATGCCTTGATTAGTAAGCCAGTATACTGTGACTACCTCTGTGGTTGGTTCCCGTTGCCTGCTGTTTTGCATCTCTTAGATGAAGGGATGGTGTTGACCATGTATCATGTTATTGAAGAAGAAACTCAAATTTATCACTGTGCTGCACACTGACCTGTTTTCGGATGTCGGGAGCGAGAGTTGTAAGGCACACTGAGTCTGACTTGCATTGGAATGTCTGACTTTTGTGAGGGTGACCAGCGCAATAGTTTGTTTGAATGTTTGGATTTGATTAGAAAGCAATAACTTCATTTAAATTGGCAACTAAGTAATTCATATTCATTACATTAAATAAATTAACACTTAAACGTATCTTAATGTCTATTTTGCCTGCAGCATTTTTATGTAGATTGGGCTTAATTAAGTCTGCTGTAGAATCACCACCAGAAGTCTAAACAAAAGTAACTCCATGAAGCCTGGCTCTTCAGTTGGTAGAAAGAATTGTTCAAAGGTAATACATGGCTCTACACTACACCTGCGCTAATGAAACACAGTAAGAAAGTGTGAAGATTAACTGCTTAATGATAGTGGGTCATTATTTTTGCTGCTCTGAGGTACTGAGCGATGTGCAATCTAATAATGATCACAGTAAATGTTACAGTAAACGACGCTGCCAGGACACAAATAAATAGATAAGGCTGATAATCTAACTAACAAACAAATTAGCTGCATTGCTGTGAGGTAAGTTTACGGAGCAGCCACAATCACCTGCTATTACTGTAATCTCAGAGAAAGAGTTTATGGCTTCCTTTGACAAAATACAGTGCTCAAAAAAATAAAGGAAACACTAAGATAACACATCCTAGATTTGAATGAACTAATTGTATGAAATACTTTTGTCTTTACATAGTTGAATGTGCTGACAACAAAATCACACAAAAATGATCAATGGAAATCTAATTTATCAACCCATGGAGGTCTGGATATGGAGTCACACTCAAAATCAAAGTGAAAAACCACACTACAGGCTGATCCAACTTTGATGTAATGTCCTTAAAACAAGTCAAAATGAGGCTCAGTAGTGTGTGTGGCCTCCACGTGCCTGTATGACCTCCCTACAACGCCTGGGCATGTTCCTGATTAGGTGGCGGATGGTCTCCTGAGGGATGTCCTCCCAGACCTGGACGAACCCACCGTCAAACTGGTCATTCTGGAGGATGTTGCAGGCAGCAGAACGTTCTCCACTGCATCTCCAGACTCTGTCACGTCTGTCACATGTGCTCAGTGTAAACCTGCTTTCATCTGTGAAGAGCACAGGGCGCCAGTGGCGAATTTGCCAATCTTGGTGTTCTCTGGCAAATGCCAAATGTCCTGCACGGTGTTGGGCTGTAAGCACAAACCCCACCTGTGGACGTCGGACCCTCATACCACCCTCATGGAGTCTGGTTCTGACCTTTTGAGTGGACACATGCACATTTGTGGCCTGCTGGAGGTCATTTTGCAGGGCTCTGGCAGTGCTACTTTTGCTCCTCCTTGCACAAAGGCGAAGGTAGCGGTCCTGCTGCTGGGTTGTTGCCCTCCTACGGCCTCCTCCACATCTCCTGATGTACTGGCCTGTCTCCTGGTAGAGCCTCCATGCTCTGGACACTACGCTGACAGACACAGCAAACCTTCTTGCCACAGCTCACATGGATGTGCCATCCTGAATGACCTGCACTACCTGAGCCACTTGTGTGGGTTGTAGACTTAGTCTCATTCTACCACTAGAGTAAAAGCACCGCCAGCATAGGGCTGCGCGATATGGCAAAAAAATGATATCACAATATAAAATAGATTTTTTTGATACTATATGTCTGAGGATATTGAAATATATGTAGGACCTGCTGTGACTTGATTAAATCAAAGTGTATAGTCTGCTGTATAAACAAATAAAAACAATACAAAAAAATATGGATTGACCTTGTTATTTTTCTGTTTAGAAGTTTCAGGTTAGTGCTGCCACTATCGACTAATTTTCTAACGACTAATCTTTCCAATAATTTTTTTGATTGGTCGACTACTCTAAACGACTAATTAAAAAAAATCAAGTTTGTTTTCTCGTTGTGTCCATTTTATTTTGAACTCAACTGAAGGGCAAAAACATTAAATGTCAACTGTGCCATAAAAAACGTACATGTTACCAAATAAAAAATTTAGTGTGATGTTATCCACATTCCAAAAAAATATTGCAAAGTTACAAAGCTCATTAAGTAAACTGTTCAAAAACATTATGTATTAACAATCTAAGCATAAGTATCTGCATTTCCATTAGGCTATTCCATATCCATATCCGAGTCTGGACTAGCCTCCTACGCTTCGCTTAGCTCCCCCCGCTTAGCTAGCTCTGCCTAATAATGAATTGCGCTGAAAGCAGGCACACCGCTATGCTGCTGCATTTACACTTGAGTGCATGACTGGGTTTAAAACATTACTGCCAAATTCTAAGTAGCCTGTTTAATATACAAAGACATTCATTGTACTTCTAATAAACAGTACAGTACAGACTAGCTTGCCATTTCATTAATAATCATATACTTACGTTCTCTTTTCCTTTACTGTGATCGCATTTAAATGGGATAAAGCTTCCCTACAATGAGGTGATTTGTTGCACACAAAATCACAGCCTAAAATGCACAATCATAGACGGAGCCACGCGTGCATATTATTGAAAAACACTGTAGAATCACAACTCCATTTTCCTCAAAGCAATTCTCCAGTAGAGTTCAAATGGCAAAATACAAAATTCTTTGTTTCAGAACAAAACCAGCTGTTATCGCGATAGATCGATATGGGATATTCTTGTCTATATTATTTTCAAAAACTCAATAACAATAAATTTTGAATTATCGCCCAGCCCTAAGCCAGCATTCAAAAGTGACCAAATCATCAGCCAGGAAGCATAGGAACTGAGAAGTAGTCTGTGGGCACCACCTGCAGAACCACTCCTTTATTGGGGGTGTCTTGCTAATTGCCTATATTTTCCACCTTTTGTCCGTTCCTTTGGCACAACAGCATGTGAAATTGTTCGTCAATCAGTGTTGCTTTCGAGTGGACATTGTGATTTCACAGAAGTGTGATTGACTTGGAGTTACATTGTATTTTTTAAATGTTCCCTTTATTTTTTTGAGCAGTGTATAATGGAACAAAAATAGCATGACTGTCGCAACTTTTGAAGACCTTGGAAAACCATATTGAAGACCTTTTAAATAAGTTTTAAGACTTAAATTATGGAAATGAAATTAAGATTACTTAAAGATCTGCAGACACCTGATATAATCTGAGTTTTGGCCCCATGAATTTTTAAATTTCTAACACATGCAATGGGGCAGTGGTAACTGAACCCTAGTGGAAATACTCCACTAGCCTTATATTTTTCAGAAGGGTGTAACAGAAATAGATATGATTTCAGATATGACAAGATCGGCACACCCCAAGTGTATTTACCTCTAGACGTATGTTGTGGAGTCTCAGTGGTCAAGTCCCAGAATCTCACTGTGGTGTCTCCTGAACCGCTGGCCAAGTACCTGAAGAAAAAACGCATGTGGTTAGGGATAAATGTGTAGATACAATGTCTTGCATACGTACTCACCAATCTTGGACATTTTCACATTTTGTAGTGTGAAATAATATAGGATTCTATTGGGATTTTATTGTTTGTTTTACACAACATACAGGGTTTCACGGCGATTTCAGTGATCCAAAGAGCCCAGAGACACAATACCATCCATGAGTTTGATTGAAAAACAAAATATTTACTCTTTATGACACTTAAATCCAATTTGCATAATAATTTGGAATGCGGTGTATGAGACAGAGATTAGGGTTAGGTTAATGAGGTTAAGGTTAGGTTCTTACCTCCCAGTGGGTTAGGGTTAGGTTAATGAGGTTAAGGTTAGGTTCTTACCTCCCAGTGGGGCTGAACGCCGTGGAGATGACTGCCTCAGTGTGTCCCTGTAGTGACGAGGTGCAGCGAGCTACGGCCCTGACCCTAAACACAGCCTGGGGTTGGTACACAACTGGAAGGACCGCCTCAGTCTCTGCCCCCAGCGCCTTCACACACACCCGCAGACTCTCCACAACCTCCGCCTCTCCACCAACAAAAAATGCCAGAGGCACTGGCTCCTCCTGGGCAGGAGAGGAGAGAAAGGCAGAGGGGAGAGCGAGGGGGAGAGAGAGAGAGCGAGGGAGAGAGAGAGAGCGAGGGAGAGAGAGAGAGCGAGGGAGAGAGAGAGAG
>JACXGM010028357.1:0-14091 GCA_016801145.1 Umbra pygmaea | reverse complement strand
GCGTCAGTTGGTGATGCCCCTTTGGAAATGGGCTGTGAATGAACCTTGCCCAGACCCACTCTCAGTCAGAACTGAGAAGGGTCTGGTGTTAACCAGGCTACATTATTGGACAATTGTATAGATAATTACTAAATAAACACCTTGCAATTATATTGTGTTTTAATGTAGCTATTTTTCCATGCTCTGTTTGTATTTCTACTGTCCATTTTCCATTTTTAACATTAAACATTTGTTATTTGTAATTCACTTAAATGACTTCTGTTTTATTGAAGGTACCTATTACATTTTTATAGTTTTTATTTTAATACATTATTTCTTGGTTATTTTACAAAGATATAGTATATTTTTAAAGTAAATTGCTGTATAAAGACAGTGCAAATTAATTTTGTAGCAAAAAAGCCATACATTTACAGAGATTAACCTGAAACATTGTAGTTTTTAAATGTATTTTCAACTACTTATTATGTTTTTATACACTATTTCTTAGTTATTTTACAAAGAAAAACTATATTTTAAAAGTAAATTGATGTATAAAGACAGACCAACTTAATAAAGTAACTAAAAAAAAGCAATATATTTACAGAAATTAGCCTGAAAGGTAGATGTTTTTAATGTATTTTCACATACTTATTACATTTTTATACATTATTTCTTAGTTATTTTACAAAGATAAACTATATTTTAAAAGTAAATTGCTGTAAAAAGACAGAGCAACTTGTAACAAGAAAATGCCATACATTTACAGAAATTAACCCGAAAAGTATTTTTTTTAATCTATTTTCACGTAATTTATCTGTTTTTCTACAGTTTAAATAACAATTATCTACAGTAATGTACTGTCATTTAATGAATTATGACTGTAATATGTCCTCCGTATTTTTACGGTTTATTGCATGTAATTTAGAAAAACAGTTTTTTACCGTAATTTGACGGAATCCGTCCGGAAACCCTGCTGCCAGAGATTTACGGTTTTTTTACGTTTTTTTTTTTACAGTGTAGAAAGATATAGTAGAAAGTACAAAGATTGAAGAAAGATGGATTCAAAAGCGAAACAGTGGTCGGTGGATGAGACATAAATACATCCATCAAATGCCACAATCTGCAATCTTGTCTGGGAACTAAACGTTATGAATACGGGCAGACTTCTATGTGGGTGCAAGCCATTAATATGTTTCCACAACCGATTGGAAGATGATTTGCGCATATTTAAATGACAGCAGGAGGGAAAATTCAAGTTATGCGTAGGAAAACTATTGTAGCCTATATGCCTCAACAATTTACAGAGAATATAAATAAAACAATACAGGGTTGCCAACTCTCAAGCATCTGGCATGATTCTCACGCTTTCAGCAGAAAAAAAATAAGCGTTTCCAATCTATTAGTATTTTTTTTTTCATAAATCAGGGTTTATATTATAGTAAACAAGCACTGACATTTCTAAAATTAGGGTTAGGATTAACAAAAGTGTTCTCTGCGTGCGCACTCACTGAGTCTCACGCCAGCCAACGTCCCAAAGTTGGCAACCCTGACAATATGCCAGAACATCTTAATTTTGTGGCCGAGAACGGTAGAATCATAATTCCCCTTTCAGAGACCCGCTTATAATATATCGGTCAAACTGTATGCTATTTCTTGATATTTAATAAATATGAAAAAGGGATCTAGCGATAGATGGATAAACAACCCAAAACGGGATGTATGTCAACGTGCAGCATTTTTAAGGATAAGCCCTTGCATGGCGATGTATACAGTGACGTAGCAAAGTTTTTCTCTGGGCTCTCTAGTATGTAGTAAAACAAACAGGGTCTGAGAAGGTTTGCAAGTTGAACCAACTGTGAACCAGCACCAGTTCAGAACCAGAGCCAGCTTTGTTCGAAAAGGGGTACTACTCATTTGTCATTTGTACTCTTGGTTCATCTCGCTTCTGCTTTCTTTTCCAATAGATTTTAAGAACATTGAAGAAAGTCCTCTATACCCATCTGTCCATATCTGTCCATTTTCTATGATTTCAGTCATTGGAGCCAACATTTTCTTGCTACTTTGGCATGGACTGACAATTTCCACAAAGACACCACCAAATTTTAATGTGTTTCAAATGTTTGCTCTAAAGTAATGGCAAAGTCAGCATGCTGCGCTTGACGATCAAGCACAATTTGTCTTATATCCTCTTTGGTATACTCCGGTTGGAACATATAAGGTTCAACATTCCTATGTAAAAGCAAGTTAAAGATATTCTGTAGTTAGAATCTATTGTACAATGTAAAGCAATGTTGTTCTGTTGCTGGTGCAGTACAGTTGTAAATGTCCATCACATCATACATTCATATAAACATGCCAGAACATTTCCTAAAATACTTTTGAAGAAATAGTTTTGTGTATTACAAAGCATAAGATTTTTCAGCTTTGGTTAGAAACGTATGCATGGTTTTAGAGATGACAGCATGTCAAAACAGTATTTCTATGTAAACAGTCTGACAATACACTTCCTGTGTCAGTCAGTAGGACTTAATGCAGCTTTTCTTGGTCTCCACAGCAAGTAGATAGCAGGTCTTCATTCGGTAGCCACAGGCTAAACTAAAGCTCATTAGGAGTTTTAGGGATTGAAACGTGTTCTACAGGCAGATCTGCCTTGGAGGGAGAAATCATTTGATTGGTTGATTCAAACTGAGGGCGGACCTCACATGACATCAGAAAAGTTCTCAGTCTTTAATCATATCTAACCTTACACCTAACCTTAACCCTAACCTTAACCACACTGGAGTGTTAAAATGTAATCATGTGCTATATATATGGGTGGTTGACGTGACATTGCATTTTTGTGGTTCCGAGCGTCAAACACAAAGCAATAAAAATTAAATTTGTCAAAAAACTGTTTTATGTTGCTCAGAATATGATGCTTTATATGAACATACAGAACATTAATGCAATTCATCAGTCACTTTTTAATTTTTTTTCTACCAAACATGAAAAAACTCATTTGGTGTGACTGTCCAAAGCACAATTCACAAAGTTTTGACTTAAATAAAACTAAGATAAAAAATTGCTAATATCCTAAGTCAAGTACAGGATGATAACAGATATGTATATTTGTGAGTCTACTCTTTTCAAAGTCCATGAATAATATTTTGAGTCAGCTCTGATCAAAAATAATTTGTCCCAGAAATTGGCAAGTGACAATATATAGTGAAATTTAAATTGTTTGGAGACCCTTAGGGAAGAGGTGTCCTTGTTCAACCAGGAAGTACAGAAAACATTTTTTATAAAACCGATATTTGCGTTTTCACATGTATCGGCCGATACGTGGCTGCTGCGTTTGCCGATTTTCCTGGCATTATTTACAGACAGGCGTACACACAAGCAGCTCTGTGTTGGAGATGCTGTAGTTCATGTGCAGACCATCCACTGCCCCTTGTTCTAACTCACCTGTTTTTACTATTTATTCAATATTTTTTTTAAGTTCAATAAATGTTCCTTTTTTAAATTTAGACCTGTAATATTTGTTATCATCATTTTGTCATTTTTATGTTGTAAATTGATGGAGCAAAAGTAGTATCAGCTCCAAATACCGTCTCAAGAGAATCCAGACGCTTGTTGCTACCTCCGAGTAAGTTGCCTAATTGCTCTTGCATTGTTCTTGCCGACCGGGTGTGCAGCTACATTAAGTTTACCCTGTGCCTACCAATCACAACCTTACTTCACATCCCTGATTTTACTTACCTTACGACAATGGCAGCAACATGCAAACTGAAAAAGATATGTGGTGGGAGAGGTCTACGAAAACAATCAGCTCAGTCAATGTTCAACTCCAAGCATTAATAACACCTCTGGAGTTATTTGTATATTAGCAGAATTTGAAATGACTTGCTGAGTGTCAATAAATTAAACGTGTGTTTTTTAACTTACTTATTTTTACTGTGTAGTTGATTCAGCACATGGTGAAATCTGTGGTTTCTACCTCTTCTGGCAACTCAGTGAAAAAGGACTGGTAGTGACTGGTTGTGTTGATACACCATCTACAATCTAATTTGTAACTTTGCTATGCTCAAGGGGATATTCAGTGTTTGCTCCATCTAACATTCTTTTTCCTTTTTTGTGAGCCATTTAAAAAAGCCCTTCATTCTTTGTTGTAGAGTCTGTTCTTGACAATAATATTCACCTCAGGGGTCTTAAAGATAAAATATGTATTTCAGAGATAGTGTAGTAATTACTAAATCTATTTCACTATACACAGAGCAATTCCACATTTTTGTATGATTTATAAGTTAAAGTCTGACTCTATATAACTGCTTACCATACCAAAGTGGCATAATACAATATGACCCACCGACATCCTTCTAGGCTAAGTCAAATTAAATTAAACCTTTTACATTACATAAAAGAACTGACAATCAAAAATTATATAATATAAACTTAAAGCTGAACCACATAACTTTCAAGATCCGGAAACGTCTGCCTCACTTTCACAAGTGTTGTATGAAAATGGCATTTTTTACATACTCACTATAAAGAGGTCTTCTTTTTAAATGCCCATCCAGATTCCTACAAAATCTTTTAAACTTCAGCCATCTCCCCATCTCTTTAACGATGTATCAGGCCATGTGCTTGACAGAGTATGGCTGTTATGTATACAATCAAAAATGTAATCACTTAGTCTACTGTTTTACAGATCTTTTTCTCATCAGTCACCAAATATTCTGGACCATAAATTCTGAAGTTCAAGTTTCAAGTTAAAAATGTATGTACAGGAGAAGCAGATGCAATTGCATGTACAGTTAAAGTCTCGTGCCACGACTGAGCAATGCAGTAATGATAGTAAAGCAATAGAGGTATTAGTGGCGTATGTCATATTGTGGCGTATGATAACTTATTAGTCAATATTTTTACTGAATGATTATGTGCAGATAAGTTGCATTTAAGTAATCAATAGTCACTATATATCTATATGAACATGAGCAGTTGTACAGCTGGATGGTATTGAGATGTAATAAGACAGTGGAACAATGGGATTATTGTCCATAGTGACTTGTATTCTGCACCATATTGACTAACCTAACGGATAGGGATGTTATAGCATCAAGTGTAACCACAAACAGTAGCATTTCAATTAATAGCATGGTGTTCTGTAATGGTAGGGCTAGCGCAAATGTACAAGGTGCCCTGTATAACCATATGTTTAGTTTAGACCATTTCACTGCCTGATGGTCTGTGGGAAGAACTGTAACCCAGTCTGTTTTTTGTTTGTTGAAAGAAGGTGTCTAAACCGGTGATGTCTAGTGGACCTAAGGGGCTGGGAAAAACAATGATCTTCTTAGCCGTCTTATGACCACCCAATGAAATGTTCAGCTGAGGATCAAACCCTACGCAGAGCCATGCAGTCAGCCAATGTTTTGTTGCAATACCAGGAAGTGAGGCATCCTCTAAGTAATCTCTTGGCCCCTAAAAGAAAACAGTGAACCCTCTCTCAGACAGACCGTTAACAATCCAGGCTCTCAGAGATTTGGACTCCAAGGAACTTGAAAGCTGTGACACTCTCAACAGCATCTCCACTGATGATGATCGTATTGTGCTCAGCCTTTTTCACTCCACGATCGTTTCTTTGTTGTTGTTTTTAACGCTGAGGTAGAGGTTACTTACCCAACACCACGCTGGTGTTCCTGACTGTGCCAAATGTCATTGTTTCTTTGGGCAAGGCATTTTACCCTAAGTTGCTCCAGGGTGAATGTCCCTGTACTTATGGTCAGAATGTCCATTCAATGACTAAAATGCAAATGTAGTAGGTGGCTCAGAGTCCTCTATTCCAAAACGGAGTTTACATCATCTGATAGGGAGGCCCAGGCATCCACCATGACTTTGTAGTCAGAAAGTGTGTATTTCTACTTGGCTGCTTTAATTCCACTGCACAGTTTGTATTTGCTGCTTTATGCTGCTTAAATCACCCGTTTCCTTGCAATGCTTGATGACTGCATTCCTGGCATTAATCAGCTCATCATTATCGCTATCTATCCAAGGTTTTGGATTTTGAATCTGACTGACTGAATGACATCTGCTATGCATTTGTTGATAAAACTGGTAACAGAGTAAGCCTATTCACTTACATTGCCTTCTCACACTCTAGTCCACATGATTGACAGACCTGGATCGTGGCTTCTGATTGGCTGTTCCATTACTGAATGTTCTTTATTGTCAGTGATTCTCTCTTTAATCTTTGCTTTTAGGTTGGCACAAATAGAATTATGTCATGGTCTGATTTGGCGAACTTCGGACTCCAGAGATCCCTGTAGGCATTGCAGAATGGCATGTAGCAGTGATCTAATGTTTTTTTTCACCACGGGTAGGTCAATCAATGTGCAGTACATTTGCTAAAACCTTTTTCTGGTGAAATTGTTTAAAATCTACTGCCATCAGCGGATCGAGTCTGACTATGGTTATTCAGACTTTGCCCGGACCTCGAGTCCTGGGATTTGGGATAGATAACTCGGATTATCTACCTTGCCATGTTTCTCACCAGTGATTCCGGATATGCAGATTAGGTGCCTGTAAATTAAATAGCAAAAAAGAAAATGATGAAACAATAATAAAGACATTTCTTGCCACGAGAACCGCTGCCTCTGGGTACACGGTTTCCACTTTATTGATTGGGTAATGGAATTTTTTTAAAGCTGAGGGGATGACGGCATCAGGGGAGTACACAGCGAACACACTGACCCCAGTAAATCCTCTCAGGAGGTAGAAAAGATGGAATAATAATGCCAGGAATTCTGCGTTTGGTGAGCAGTAGTTTTCCAGTTTGGTTACATTGTTTACAATACACCACTAATTGTCAATCATCATGTAAAACCCACCTCGTGTGTACTTACTGGAGAGACATTTGATTCTGTCTGCAGGAAACTTTATGAATCCTGATGGTTATACAGTATAGATTCCATTTTGATCACTGGGGTAAGCCATGTCTCAGGGGATATTACAGTGTCTGATGTCCCGATTGAAGGCCATCATTGCTCTGAGATTGTCTTTTTTGTTATCAAGTTATTGTACGTTTGCTAGTAATATACTTGGTAGTGGGGGCCCTATCAGGCCTGGATCTAAGTTTCACAAGCAACCCCAGCCCGTTTTCCTCCCGGCAGGAGAGCAGGAGCATGGCCTGTGTTTCCATGGCAGAAGTAGATCCATTGATCTTCTGTTTGTGGGGTCTCAGGTAGGTCGGCAGGATGGTGCGTACTCGGAAATGTCTTATGGAGTACAAAAATCTATCTGTAGATTGTGATGCTCAATGTAGGATGGATAATAAAAAGTACGAGAATGTTTGGAAGAAAAACAATAGAAAACGACATAGTTTGGACCATTCGGATAGTCTGCAGATCAGTCATTACATTGTATCCTAAAGCTAGGTGCACCTCTTTGGGAAGTTCATTTTCTTGCTGACATAGACTGTTTCCAGCTCAGGCTGTGCTAAGAGTTCATAAGCCATCTTATCTAGCCTCACTCTCAACTTGCATGTGTTAAAATTGGATCCTTCTCTTTACTGTTTGTCCTCCTTATCAGCAGAATATACTGTGTCTGCATTTGCACATGGTGAAGTAGCTTACATCCACTACAAGAGCAACAGAATATATAACACAATTTCACAAGGACAACACAGTATCTTTTTGCAAGGTGGATAGATTTCTGCTCACCTAAGAGGGTAATGACATGTAAGTGATTGGACACATTTGTCACTATGCTCTATTTTGTGGTCCCTTGCCTCCTGATTTTACTGTACGTGTAATTGGATAAACTTTATGAAATATATTAAACGTTCAATCCATACTGGAGTAACTTCTGACCTGTCAACTATAATGGGATGGATACAACAAACCAGAATGAAACTGTGATTTGATGGCATTCAATGCATCAGTGTTTGGCAGTGACCCTGTACACTGTCAAACATTGTTATGTAAAAAAAAAACAGAAAAAGTACTGCTATATTTGTTACCAGTACATTTTACTATTATTTTACCTACCTTTCCTGCAAGACAATAACAGGAATAGGACATCTGTGTTTATAAATTATTTCCTATTATTGTCTTGAAGGAAATGGCCATAAAATAATAAATAAAAACTAGACCCCTGCAAATATTGAATGGACGAGAGTCGTCACTCGAGCAGTTTTCACAACTTGCCATCTCAAATGTGATATCAGCCGTTGACGGCTTCTTTTTTGTGCGACTTGTGGTTGGATGAACTGTGTGTGCGCCACTCGCCATCCCACAGATCTGGCCAAGGACTTGCGGAGCTGCCGACAACAGGCAGGATTAGGGGGAATTGGGAGGGAGAAAAATTTAAAGAAAATTAAAAAAACAGTGACCCCAAACTTTTGAACACTAGTGTATGTCTGCTTGCTTCAAATATGAAAAGTAATTGAAATGCTGTCAGATCCACTTTATAGGACGATTCCAGAGAAAATAAAACATTTCAAATATATTTGGATTATATACATCCTAGTGAACATTTTTAGAACACATGATTTTGCACGAGCGATGGTTTTGTTTTTTTAGAGCAATCTGCATATGCAATTATGGCCTACAGTGAGTTGAATGAGAGAGTGACATCGGTCCTTCTTTTTGTGTTGCTGGCTATACTGCCTCAAGTGCCTGAGGATTTGAGAATATATTTATATTATATACATCCTAGTGAACATTTATTGATAGCACATGATTCTGCACAAGCTTTAGTTTTACTTTTATATAGCAATCTGCTTAGGCAAGCATGTTATGTTTAATGTACACAACCATTGTTTTTAAAAACTTTTTAAAAAATATTTTTATTTTTCCACCATCAGAAATCCATTGAATTTTATGTTTTATTAAATATTTATCACAAAAAACTAAAGAAGGTATGTATTTTTGTTGTTTCTTACATGTGAAAGCATGTTATCTATAATGTATTAGGCTTTTTATTGTCAATCCCACAGGGGTCCTGGACCAGTGTGCAATGTTTGGAGGCGATACAATCAAGTCAACATCAAAATGCTGTACACATTTCTAACTAGATGTCTATACGTTTTTAAAACCCGGCTAAATTCCAACTCTAAAAATTGTTGTTTTATGCAGGATGATGTCCTACATCATTGTAAATTTGTTATTTAAAATGGTACCAAGTTATTTACAATGGTTCCAATGGTACCAAGCTTTAGTTGCTAACATGTACGGTTCGTGAGATAATCGCAAATATTATACTAGCGTCAATAGACCAAGGATAAATAGAACAGAATTAGCAATACTCTATTAGGCATCTGTATTACTTTATTACATTCGTTCTTCCAAGTATATACACAATCATACATTGTAGCTAATGATGCTACCTCCAGCTCCACTCCAGAAAGGCCGGGGGCTGGATGAAACCCCAGACAATGAACTTAGCCAGTTGGCCAACTCATCTTTCGTTCGTTATTTGCAAACAAATGCACCAAAAATGCAATGCACATACTGTCTCAAAAGAAGTATCTCCCCATTCACTATAGGAAAACCTTGTAAATCAATTTGAGCTTGACTTTTGTAAAATATTACTAATGTAAAATAAAGACTAATGTTAGCATAATAGCTAGGGCAGCTTTCAGGGTGACTTCTAATGCATATAGCATGTGTACCTAATACCCTGGCCACAAATAAAAAGCCTATACTTACAAAAATATGCACGCAAAACCTTTTGACAAATTTGAACATTATATTTATCCATTCTGTAACAAATATATTATAGCCAAATATTTATTTAAATTAAGATATTAGCTAATAAATGCTTACCTTGGTGGTGGAAATAATAATAGCTGATTAACTAGCAAGCTGTCTGTATATATTCCAGGGAGTTGATTGAAGATTTGAGGACAGTGATCCGTTGTGTTGAGCCTGGCCCGTTGAGCGAATAGCGTTGCTACAGCTAGCGGGCTAGGGGACAGCAGTCGACTGGGGAATCGGACGGGCAGTCCACGGTGCTGAAGACGTGTCGTATCGGTGAGCACAACTCCGGGACGTCGGCATGTTGTTAGCTACTCACGGTACACTGTGCTCTCATTGGACGCTGCGCTTGATTTTTTGTAAAATATGAATAATGTAATGACAAGCGTCTGACTTCGTCTTTCTGACACCATTTTGTTCAATCTTGTTGATGCAGTTCGCCTGCAAGCCAGCAGCGGTGTTACAATCGTTTTGCATTTAATTGAATAAAGAAAATAATTACATAGAAATGGAAATTAAAATAACTAAACTATTCATGCTGTTCAAAAATACATGTGCCCTGCACAACAATTGGACACAAAGTCCAACTGAAATAAAATCAAGTGTGAAAATTCAGGGCACTGAAAGGGTGCCTAAAAGTGAATTAAGGCGAGACACTACAGGTGAATAGGGTAAAAAAAAATTCAGATACATGAGGACATGTTGACACATGAGTGGAAAATGGAAGATCGGGTAGAAGTGGATACATTTTTAACCATTTAAGGCAAGACACGGTAGGCAAAAACATAGATTTTTCATGCAGTGGTCAATTTTGACAGTTTTTTTATAGATATTCTTAATAATCTACAGTATAAAAATATCCATGAAAACACTGTAATTTGCTGCCAGTACTTTTTCAATTATTTTACGAAAATTTCCTTGAAATCAATAACAGAAAATACTTTATAAACACAGTAGCAGTCCGATAGAAAGTAATATCAGCTCTGTGTGTCAAATATATTTACTGTATTTATAAAATATTTTCAGTTATTTTCTTGAAGAAAACGGACGTAAAACAATACAAAAAGTGTTGGTAATTTGTTAGAAGAATCTGCTAAAGAGTGTGAGGTTGTGATCTACTAAGATAAAAATTAGTGTGTTTAATTACTCTTATGATTGGTGTACAATGTCAATTTATGAAATAAAAAGCACATTCCATAGAATGTAGCAAATTATGCTTCTTTATAATCCAAGAACCCCTTTCAATACTTCTCTCCTTTAAGCTCACATTACACTATGTATAAAAAGTCACCAGAGAATGATACGTTAACATTCTAGCACTACTGTATATCTTCCTTGAAGTTTGTAACACCAATTGATGGCTCAATACGAATTCTAAAGCTTATATTTTTTGCCCTCACAGCAAACCGGTGAGTATGGATCCTCATGGCAATGTTTCATATCATGCAAGACGCAGCACCATGTTCACAAAGCCTGCCCTCACAGGATGATAAATTGAAGTGATGCATGTGTGGTCTCAGCCACAGTGCTGGAATCTCCTGGGCAGGTAGCTGGATGGGAGTGTGGATACAACATCTCTAACCCAAAAGGGAGAGCTAGAGCACTAGGCGGTTGTACTGTAGGCATGGTAGGCCTTGGGAGGACATTACCACCCACCTACATATCCCTAGGATCCTTAGTTCACTACCCACCACTGCTGGCACATCAAGAGTAATTTATTTCTGTTTTCTTTCAACCGTGCATCTTTACCTGCTGAGGAATAGGCTCTTTGTGCATGTGTGCCGTTTTCACTAACACTTTCTATTGATTAAGTCATTGAAGGTTGTATGCATTGTGTAGCACTAGCTAGGTATTGAGTCAGTGTTAGGGCAGATTATTCTCCCCAAATTTCTCCCTAGTTTCACATTTGCTGTAAATCAGTACATTCATTAAATGTAAAAAGAACATACATGACAACAGCAACTATTAATTCCAGAGCATCTTTCCATGGCACGTTGAGTTAAAAGGTTACTAATTCCTCCATCTAAGCAGCAGGGATTTCCTTCAATACAATGGGGTTTAAATTAAAACCTTGTTATTGAGGTGCATTGATTCACTGTCATCATAATCTCACCTCGCCAGAGTCGAGAGCTCAGCTCCCATTACAATACATTTAGAGGTGTTTGTTTATCTAACACTAAGCCTTCTGGGTATTTCAATGGATTGAATGAGCTGTATAACCATGCAGCAGTCATATACTGCATAAAAATATTATTTATAGTGTTTTTTTATTATAGTAATAGAATCAATATAATGATTAACTAAGTGAATATAACGTGTACAGAATCAATGATAGGCTGACAATTCTAAAATGAAATTAGTACAAATTATTTGGCTGAAATTGGAATTAGCTATTGGGTCATTTGCTACTGCACTGAATGCTGCCACTGGAATATTGGTATGTTCAGCTAATAATTCTAAAAACTCATTAATTAACCAGCAATCTTCAAGCACAGAAAATCAACTGACACCAGACGTCCAGGGAAGTTGAGAGTAGTTTAGGGATGTTTGGAGAAGGACCTTAACTATTCTAGCAAGACTGTATCATTGTGCACAGAGTGAGGTCCATAAAGAAATGCTTTAATGACTTTGATGCAGTGCAGCTGGAGTAGCCTGCACACAGCCCTGGTCTCAAACACGTTGACCTCAACCCCGTTCCATCCAACATCACTGCCTGACCTCACAAATGCTCTTTTGGCTGAGTGCTCTTTTGTTAATTTTTCCCCCATTTTTCTCTCCTCCCATCCATTTGGTCTTGTCAAATTTTTCCCACGAACCCTGCTTTTTCGGCAGCTCTTGGACAAATGCGGGATGGTGAAGGGCGCTCGCATGGTTCAACCAACCACGTGTCGCCGAGCCAGCTGATTCTTTTTGCACTGCTCATCCGACACAGGAGCCTTCAGTCAGATCATGTGTGGAATGATTGACATTCGCATCCGCGACTGAACTTGAAGGAGCACGATCTACACACAAGGAGTAGCTGAAGAGCAACATGGCAGGGTACTGTAGATAATCTTATCTATCACAACTCCCAGACAGATATATGCCAATTCACGCTGCCTTGTGCTGGAGGTTCCAGGCAAAGTCAGAGAAGCCATAGTCACAGTATACATTTATTATATTCTTCTTTACCTCAGTTTCATATATTTAAATTCTAATTAAGGCCCAGCTTTCTCGCAGAAACTCCCAGCATTCTCGGGACAGTCAATGTGGACATATGGGTCTTCTGAAGCAGACTAGCCCCTTTAGTGCCAGATTTAGGACCACGTGTCCCCGGAAATCGGGGTTCAAGCCTTGGCTCGCCCGCTGTCTGTTGTCCTCCCTCTCTGTCTCTTCTACAGTATATGCCTGTCTCCCTAGCCTATGCTTCCTACTGTTTTGTTATAAATAACAAAAACCTCCCAGAAAATCTTTAAAACATAGCATCTTTCAAACCAAATGGGAAAACAACGGTTGCTTTATTTTTTCCAAGTTTTCTATTTCTTATAACAATCTTACTGTAGGTCAAGACGAGTTTAAGAGAGCATTTTGCAAGATAAGGACAGATGCTATTAATAAATGAAACACATACAACTGGATGAGACAATAATCAATATTAAAAAAACAAGAACAATGCAAATATTGAAAAATGTTACATTACAAAGTGTAAAAAGCACTATTTTATAAAGTCACACTGTCTACTGCTCATACGCAATATGAGTGGGTAGGGAGTCAGACTTGTAGTCAGAAGGTCGCCAGTTGGAGTCGACTGAGCCAAATGTCATTGTGTCCTTGGGCAAGACACTTTACCCTAATAGTAGTTATATATTGGACGTTTTTTATAAAGTAACACTGTCTACTGCTCATACGCAATAATACCCTACAGAAGACGACCAATTCATTGAGATGACTAGCGACTCCACAGGAATGCCCCGGACAGACCACCGCGAAAGAGGCAGCAAAACAGACAGGCAGCGCAAACAGTTGTTGTTGAGGCGAGCAGATGCACTAAAATTCACTAAACTTTGTAGTTTAATATAAATTATCAAACAACATTATAGGCCATGAGTATAGTCATCTATGTCATTCCGTAATTACTGCATATTCAACTCTACACTTTTTCGATATTGTTTCTAATATAAGGTAGCTACAAATAAAATCCCTGACTGAGCCAAATGTCGTTGTGTCCTTGGGCAAGACACTTTACCCTAATTGCTCCCAGTCGTTGCTGTAAATAAGAAATTGTATTTTGTTCTGTTTGACCATGCAGAACAAAATATACTTGAAAAGGAAAAAAATAGCTACATGTCTTCAATCGAGCTTCGCTTTTTCAACAGCTGTACATATTTCAATATATATTTAC
>JACXGM010028356.1:0-14092 GCA_016801145.1 Umbra pygmaea | reverse complement strand
GTCAGTCTTTCACCATGTCTGAATACTACGTCAGTCTCCCACCATGTCTGAATACTACGTCAGTCTTTCACCATGTCTGAATACTACGTCAGTCTTTCACCATGTCTGAATACTACGTCAGTCTTTCACCATGTCTGAATACTACGTCAGTCTTTCACCATGTCTGAATACTACGTCAGTCTTTCACCATGTCTGAATACTACGTCAGTCTTTCACCATGTCTTAATACTGTCAGTTTAACTTTTGTCTGAATACTTTCTGCCAGGAGGATGAAGATCAGGATGATGACGATGATGATGATGACTCTGAGGATGATTGTGATGACCTGGATACTGATCCCCTATTGGCTGCCCTGAACGACGCAGGAGACGGTGAAGAAGACGAGGAAGCGGTGGCCAGCTTGCTCAATGTCGAAAATGACAATGAGGACGATGAAGATGACGACTCGAACAATGAAGCGGAGATCGACCTGGGATGTGAGTAGTAGACATGTCTGCTTCTGACAATAATTTAATATAAACGAGCACAATATCCATGTGGATACAAAAGGTAGGCCAAGATGGGCAACATTAATAATATATTCATTTGTATAGAAGGTCATTTCGAAATGTGACTAAACCATAGACCGTATATATTACTGGATGTAGCATCCGCTTCGGCGAAGTGATGCAAATGCGGAAGTGCCTTAAACCTGCATTCTATCTGAATTCCAGCTGGGGGCGACATGTGGTTGAAAGAGGTCGGTTTCTGTAGAAGTCAATGAGAAAGTGACCCACTTCTCACTTGCTTTATTACTTCAGTAAAGATTTTCATAATGAGTATATGGTTTCAATCGCTAGTTTTAAGTCTTCTACATTACAGAATGATGTTAATTTTTGGAATTAAAAATTTCACACAGTGAAAGTGTGTAACATAACGTATAGTGTAAGCAGTGTTGCCCACTCTCAGCTAACGTCACAGTCCGATACAGCTTCTCGTCTAAAATTGTCACATCCACAACCAAGATGGCTGTGCTCGTAACGGCAAACTCGTGAATCATATGAGAATAATTACAACTTTCAGAGATGTTGCTCAAGTCACATCTACGTCGTTACACTCAGCGTGAAGCTGCGCAGTACTCTCAGGCATCACCAGAAAAGTGCTTCTAATTGACTTCACTTGATCTCCTTTGAAATGTATGGAATCGCTTCATTTATTTTGTATACGGTCTATGGACTAAACGAGTGTTGTGGCGCCATCTTTAGTTGCCTACCGCAGGCTGAAGTAACCAGAATCTAAAATAATCTTTCAATATTGTAAAAAATCTGCAGGTAATTAGATAAGCACATTTTATTCTTGTAATCTTACATTTGGCTTTTTGATTTGGCTATGAATTTTCATATACCAACTGTCAAACTATCTTAACATTATTAGGGGTTTTCACAAAGTCACTTATTAGATACAGTTTCCATAACAATCCAACTTGACCACAATGCTTGTTTTTCCTTGTATTATAATGAATACATTGAGGCTGCACACTAACAAGAGGTTATGTGGTCAGAGCATCTTGCAATTAACCAAAATGTTTAGATTGACTCCTTGAGCAGATAAAGTGCACACCATTTGTAGTTCTGTTTTTAAACTATATAATCAACCTTAAATGTTTGAATGTTGTTTCAAGGGTTCATCAGGGGCAGTCAAATGTGGGTAATTGTGATTTGGGAATATTTAAATCCAGCGTTATAATTTGGAAGACTACAATTCAAACATTGTGTGCTTGTAGGGAAAGGCCATACTAAATTTTTAAAGTCCCTCACATTGTGACCATGTTTGTGTCTTGATTCAGCTGACAGTTCGGACTTCTCTGACGGCAGCACAGACACCTCTGACCTGGAGGACCAGCTCTTCCAGTCTATGAGTGATTGAACAGGAAGTAAAAACATCTGGGAAAGGTCAAAGGGACACAAGAAGCATCCATCCATCCCCTCTTTGACTGTAGGAACCAATCACCTATGATATGAATTTAAATGAGAAAAGAAACAAACGCTAGTATTTAAAGTTCAGTGTTAAGTGGAGAGACTGTGAAGGACTTGAGGGTTGTTGTAGGCCTTGTCCGCCCTGTGCTCATTGATAATCTACACCACTAACTACTCCCAGGGGGGTGACTGGGCCGCCATGTGGCGCGGTGGTCTAAGTCGCTGCCTCAGCACAGCTGCGTCACATTGGCCAGGGCTCATATCCTGATTGTGCCATTCCGGCAATGCATACAGGTCTGGGATGGTGCAAGTGGCACAGAGCTGCCCGAGGTAACTGGGTAAGTAGTCGGATACCTTTTGAGTGACTCCTGGTCAGGCTCTTCTGAATTCACAGACGCATTTGCTGACTGCTTGTAGATAACTCTTAGACAATTGGACATTACATATTTGGTGGGGAGAAACAAAATAAAATCTACGCAAAAAATTGTAGATTTGGCAAAATATTTTGGATCTAAAATGCTTAATTTGGCTTCATTAAATCTTCCTTGCAGATGGTTGGAAAATCTATTTCTGTTGAATTTCTTTAACATTCTACTAGGGTTGTTCTTCACTAGTAGGTATACCACCAAGATGTGTCTTTAACATTCTACTAGGGTTGTTCTTCACTAGTAGGTATACCACCAAGATGTGTCTTTCGACCGAAGAAATTTACTGAGACAGGATTTCAAGACTTTCTTTATATGGTGCGATTTTGTGACAATTTGAATTGTACAAAATATTTATTTTCAGTTTGCTTTTTCTGAGTGTTAATATAAAAAAATCCTTAAATATTAGATTGTTCTGTGTGAATGTGTTATGATTTGGGGATTGGTAGCTGTATAATAGCTAGTAGCATTGAATTCTGGATTAATTGCTACTTGCCACAATGTTACATGTGATTGTTAAAACCGATATTGCCAGTAGCCCAGATTAAGCTGTTTAATTGAAATTACAGCGATAAACAATCGAAGACATGATTCTTCATTCTGCTGTTAAGTGTTTCAGACTGAATGTCATTGTGCAAATCCTTGCTAATATAATTGTATCATATAAACTTGTGGATGAACAGGTATACTGAGCTTAAACAGTGTTAATTTATTAAGTAGGCTACAACCTTGTTTGTTTTTTTGGGAATGTAATGTCACCTGCCTGTGACAAAATTAATTTTTCCCTTGATAATACGTCTTAATGACATGGTCTTGTGACACAGCTGAGGCCAGGCTATAGAGAATTACAAGGACTTTACAGTGTTCATAAGTATGGACAAACTTCATTAGCTGATCGTTAATAGTAATCTGGTCTGAGAGTTGTTTAACACAGAAATCAGGTGCGATCAACCAATTTATTGTACAATAACTGTGCCCAGGTCAGAGTGGGGCTTGTGTCAAATGTGCTGTCTGTGTGTTTACAGACGCTATGACGGAAAAATATTGGAGTAATTTTTTTTTAAATCCCAGAGTTACAGAGACTAGCTGGTCTGGTTACAGAACAATGGTGACTAGAACTATCCTGAACAGGGCATAAAGATCTAATCAAAGTGAGTATGCTACAATATGTCTTGGCACAATGATGTGGAAAGGGTATCGTATTTCTAGCTACAGTACATTTTTTAACATGTTCTGCTTTAGATGTTGGAATAGCTCGCCTCTAGGGGCCACTGTTTCTCAATGTGAATATTAATAGGGGTAAATCAGAGCCATACATTCTGCAGGTAACTAACAAAATGTCAGAAATGCTTTATACTGTGTTTATTCTGTAGCAGATATATTATATAAATATAATATACAATGGATGTACATAAGTAGCTGTGTACATATTATCAGAGTAAATAAGCTGTTTGGTTACTCAGCAGTACAGATCTAGGGCCAGACGTCTATCTTGTATTTTATCAAGGTTTGACCATGTGACCCTGTTCGTGAACACCCTGTAATGCAGGTCAGGCGTTCCCTTTAGTGATACTTTTTGTGGTGCAGATGCTGAGGAACTTTAAATACCATATTTTTCTCCCAGAGATGACTTGTTGAGCTTAACACTGAGATGCTTGACTATCTGCAGTCCATCGCTGTCAGCTGAAAATATTTAGCAACAAGTTGAAAACTGGATTCGTATTCTTTGAGTTCTTATTAATCCAGTGGTACGAGTGTTTAAAGTTGTCCTTGGTTTGAAAAGGATGAGAAATTTTAAACAAATTAATTTTGTAGAGTTTTATCTATTTTTAATTTTATGTGAGAGAAAAAATCCAAATAAAAAAACTAAATTAGTGTCTGTTTATTTGAGAGAATTTATAGTGAAGTATTTAAAGATTTTTGAGGGGGGGAAGGGTAATAGAAAAAATGTATATAGACATATAGACCTGAAATATTTGGACATTAACACAATTTTCATAATTCTGCCTCTGTACACAATGAACTGAAAAGAAACAACCAAGATGCATTTGAAGTGCAGACTGTCAGCTTTAATTCAAGGGGTTGAACAAAAATATGTATTGCAGAATATTCCACTTCTTTGCAATTCAACTCCTGGGTTGATTTCGCAGTATGTTTTGGGTAATTGTCTATCTGTAAAGTGAAGCACTGTCCAATCAACTTCGCTGAATTAGGCTGAATCTGAGCAGACAATATATCTCTCTAAACTTCAGAATTCAACTGTCTGCTTCTGTCTTCTGTCACTTCATCAATAAACACTAGTGACCCAGTGCCATTAGAAGCCATGCATGCCCTTGCCATCACACTGCCTCCACCGTGTTTTACAGATGATGTGGTATGCTTCGGATCATGAGCCGTTCAAAGCCTTCTCCATACTTGTTCCTTCCAATCATTCTGGTACAGGTTGATCTTAGTTTCATATGTCCAAAGAATGCTTTTCCAGAACGTGGCTGGCTTTTGATGATGTCTTGCAAAGTCTAATCTGGCCTTTCTATTCTTGAAGCTTATGAATGGTTTTGCACCTCTGTATTTACTCTAGTGTCATTGTCTCAAAAGGCTGGTTTGACTTCTTGAGTCCTAAACTATAAGGAATTTGACTGTAGGGCAAAGTTCAGTATGATCCATGCTGAGGCCAAAATATTAACATAGTGCTAGGTGGATTTCAACCTTTCACATTTACCCTAACTTGTTTCGAGGGATGACCCTGTTCTTTAAGTCACTCTGGACAAGAGTTTATTTTGTGTGACTAAAATTTAAGTGAATGCTATTTAATAAATTGGCATTGACCTATTGCAATGAAGGTGAAGAAAATGATGTTGACAGGGGGTAGGATCATGATGTCAATGTGTAAAGTGGTCAAAACCACTTAAGTTATCATTGGGATTTTGTTAAGTCGTTTTTTCCATGTGCGTGATGTGGTGTGGCATGGTACGCTACCATCATTATCTTGATAGTCCGTTGTTGTGGAGTGGACGACCCTTCCACTAGCCTACTAATCATTGACTGTATGCGAAGTCCAATCTGGATCACGTCATGGTTTCTAGGTCACAGAGAAAAGGGGACAGAAGGCAGAGGATTTAGGATAAACTTTTACGGAATTAGAAAACCACCCGTGTGTTTTTGGTCAAGCTTTGCAATGTCAATGGGAAGACCATGTGGCTGGAGTGCACTGTTTAGATGAATATACTTTTACATAGATGAAGAACTCTAATCCTGGGTGCCATTTTCAATAGTCTTACTAAGACCACGTGTGATAAGTAGGGCATACAGTATGTACAGTAGTCAAGTGATCAATTAGTGCTGTTGATAAGCCTCTGTGTGTAGTTATGTGCTGTACCTATGGTACTTCAGTAAAAGAGTTACTTTCCCTGCACTGATTCTAAATCTATCTGGATGGGATTGTTCATGTGTTTCTACTTTAGATTAGTAATTCGTGGTGCAGTGAGACTAAAGCCCTTCAAGCCAATCACTGAGTGCAGAGAGAGAGAGCGCACCTCTGTCCCTCCTTCACGCAAGGCCAAGCTCTTCTTCAGCATTCTAACCATTCTGTTATAGTGAAGGTATAAAACAATGTTCTTTTAAATTATAGGAGGTTAATAATAAAACTGTGTTGACAGCTTCTCCAACAATACCTTCTCTCACACAAAGTGCTGTGGGATTCAAATGTACAGGTCTATTGAGTTTTTCCCTTTATCCAGTCTAGTAATTGTTAGCTTATTAAAAGACAAGAAGTGTTACGAATGGCTGCCCTGACAATTTCCAGCGGTGTGAAGCTCGTTATGTGGGTCACAAAGCTGCTGATTCAATTCAGTGGTCATGTTTGAGGTGGTCGTTTTGGGGCATTGATCATCTCTCGTGTTTGTGTCCATCTACCCCATTTCAAGGTTTTAGGTCCGCCTGGCTGATGATGACCTTTTGGCGTCTGGAAACATCCTGGGTCATTGAATTTTATGTTTTGTTAAATATGTATCCCAAAAAAACTAAAGAACATATGTATATTTTGTTGTTTTTATGTGTAAAAGCATGTAAACCATGATGAATAAGGCATTTCACTGCATGTTCTGCATGTTGTCAAGCCCCCAGGGCTCCTGGACCAGTGTGCAAACAAGTCAACATCAAAATGCTTCACCCATTTCTAACTAGATTTCTATACATTTTGAAAACCCAGCTAATTCCCACCTCAAAAATGTTTTGTTTTATGCAGGATGATGTCCTATATCATTGCAGATGTGTTATTTTGTCATTTTCACTTCCTACTTCGTGTCTGTGATTTTTAGTCAAAAAGGAAGACCATTGTCGGGTTTGAGGCGCAATATCTCCGGCTCTGATGAACCCACAGAGATGATCCACCACTCATTATTTGTGTCTAAATCTCCTCTTTCCAACGCTCTAGAGCAGGGGTATTCAACTCTAACCCTACGGGGTCCGGAGCCTGCTGGTTTTCTGTTTTACCTCAACATTAATTGGACTCATCTGGTGTCCCAGGTCTAAATATGTCCCAGATTAGAGGTTTGCAATGAAATAGTGGACTGGATCTGGCTTCGAGGTTGAGTATGAGGGCTCTAGAGCATCAATAGACCTAGGAGGGTTCAAACAACCAATCTCCCATTACACCCGCCCCTCTGTCTAAGCAATTAGGTTAAAAAGATGTTGAAAATACTTCTTTGTGGTTGAAAAAACGTTGAAAGGACGTCTTTCAAAATATTTTGCTGTGTCTTTTCAAAGAGTCAAACTTCTCATCACTTTTAAAGCCACACCTCACAGTGCTGTCATTCACTTAAAGTAAATGATGTATTGTTATTTGCAGAAATGAAAGGATGACAAATATGTTACTTAGCGAAGTCCCTCCACGATCCCGACTCTAAGATGTTCCAGGCTCATTTGCACTTTGTACGCTAGCATGCTAGCATGGGGAAGAGGTTAACTTCAACGTAACAGTCCTTTTGTACGCTAGCATGCTAGCATGGGGAAGAGGTTAACTTCAACGTAACAGTCCTTTTGTACGCTAGCATGCTAGCATGGGGAAGAGGTTAACTTCAACGTAACAGTCCTTTTTTATGTTGTTATACTGTTATTTTCTCCACCGTCTATACATTTCTGTATTTCATATTACAGATTAAATATTTTCTAGTAAGACATTTTTGGATTAGAGATTTTCTGTTATACTTGAGTGCTGTTTGTTTTTTCTTCAACCATGTTTCTTCCTCCACTGGTCGTGTCCGTTTCCCCAGGTGGGGGGGGGGGTTGTTGAAGGCGCTCGCATGCTTCCTTTAACCACGTTACAGAGCCATCTGATTCTTTTCACATTACTTCTTCAACATGAAGCCTTTAGTCAAAACAGAAACACACGGAGGGATTACTCATTCAACAACAATACTTCTGTGACTAAACTGAGAGCCGCCGATCTGCACACGAGGCAAAGCAGCGACTTAGTCCACTTTGGCACGCGGAAACCCTAAGTCCTGTTTTTGGGTTGGATTTGTTGTATTGTCATCCATCTGGAAACATGACTGACAGGAAATGTTAGACTGTGTTCCCCATCCTACCCTGAACTTTGTAGCCCTTTGCCAGTACTATCAAGGGCCGCAGATAGTAATCTGTTGTGTCACCGTCCCCTGCACCTTCTACGGATTAGTTAGCTAATTTTAACTTTGCCTGTGTCATCACTATCCTAATCTGTAGCAAAGCTCTGGGGCCGTATGAGGGCCTCTCCTGTCTACTCACATCAGGTGGTGCAGCTAATTTACATACTATATATATTTCTTTAGTTATCTGAGAACACAGATAGCAACACAATCAGTCAGTAATAAAATATTCTCCCAGTAAACGTCTAAAATGCCCTAAAGAAACCATTTCCTCCAACTTAAAGTACATTGCAACTCATTCCACACGTGAGGGGCAAAGAAAGTAGAAGTTATTCTACCCAATTCAGTGGAGATCTTAGGGATCTGTGGTGATAGCCATCCCTGAGCTCTGGTCTGGTAGCCCGTCAATCTAAAAGTTAAAATGAACTAATATAAGGTAAAAGCTTGTGTAAAAGAGCTTTATAGAAATAAAGTGCAAAATGCAATACTCTGCGAGACTTTAAAGAGAGCGAGTCCACTTTTTCATAAAGGATGCAATGATGTCTGCTGAACTTTCTCCTGTGATAAAATGAATGGCACTATGATACACTGCATTCATGAGGCATGCATATAGATTGTGTCTCCATAGTCAATGACAGGCAAACATGTGGATTCAATAATTTGCTTTCTATTGTTTACTGTCAACCAAGACTTATTCCTATAAAAGAAACCCACTTTAACTCTTAGTTTTTTAACCAAGTCATCAATCGTCTATCCATCGCGATGTGGCCCTTGTCAAATACGATAAAATCCTTACGCATGACCATTTTTCCTGCTTCTTAATTTTGTCCTCAAAGTTGATGTGTTTAAAGCAGGAAAAAAAGGCAAGCATAAGGATTTGAACGACCTTGACAAGGATTAAATTGTGATGGCTAGACGACTGGTTCAGAGCATCTCCAAAACTGCAGCTCTTGTGGGGCGTTCCTGGACTGCAGTAGTCAGTACCTATCAAAAGTGGACCAAGGAAGAAAAAGCGGTGAACAAGGGACAGGGTCATTGGCAACCAAGGCTCATTGATGCAGATGGGGAGCAAATGCTGGCCCATGTGGTCCAATCCAACAGATGAGCTACTGTAGCTCAAATTGCTGAACAAGTTACGATAATGCTGGTTCGGATAGGTGTCAGAACACACACAGTGCATTGCTGTTTGTTGCGTATGGGGCTGCTGTTTTGGCAGCAAAAGGGGGACCTACACAATATTAGACAATATTAGTCATAATGTTATGGATGATTTGGTGAATTTAATTTTGTTTGGTATTTAACATTATGTACCAAATGCATGTCAATCGGATGATTTTTACTGTTTTTTTATCTGTAGTGCAGAGAGAGTTTATCACAGCCCCATCATGCATTCATTTTGAATTATACATGTATTTATATATTATATGTATTTACATGTCTGCTGAATAATGGAATCACATCTACCAAATGCCTGTCCCTTAAACAGAAATAATTTTCATGCCAATTTTCACAAGACTGTACTTTCATTCACCAGGTTCATTTGTACCAATGTAAGAGTCATTGTAATCACACACCTCAGTGTTGCTGACGAGGGAAAAAGCCCTGTTCCTGATACGATCAGATACATCTGTCCAGAGGTTCATGTTCTGAATGTTTTAATGAAGAAACAGAACATCATGTCCAATGAGCACAGACCTTCAGCAATGCAGCAGGTAGCCTCCGGATCACCATGGTTACCTCTTCTCCAAGTCTATTCCTTTTCCATACAGTCCAGACAAGCAACCCAATAAATATATAAATATACCAGGAAATACTCTGTCAACATGAAAATGACCAACATCACTTGACTTGATAAGTGCTACACAGTAAAACAAAGAGTTTATCTGGTAAATGACAGTGTCAGACTCTCTGAGGAGATTTACATTGGCTCTGAGAAGAGTTGAGGTCTCATCACCCCATTTGCTCTTTTTTTAAGCAAAGACTGGTTGGAGCAAATTATTATGTAGAGAACACAGATGCCACGTCACTTACAGCTTGTCTAATGAGCCTGTTCTCTCAAGCTTGTTGTTCAGCATTGAACTGTACAGTGACCATGTATTTCCTCATGGATTCATTGACTTGATTCACTGCTTTTCAATGCATCATTGCATTTCAATTGTACCTGACAACCAAGAATGAAAATAGTCATACCTACTCTTAGGGTCATAATTACAATGGTTAGATTCTATTAGATTCAACTTCAATGAGTCCAAAACCATAGCAACAAAAACCATGTGATGTACAACAAGCTCATATGGTTGTGATGGTCAGGTGTCCGCGTTATTTGGCCATATGATTTATTTTGTTCTCACACCAAACAAATATTACAGGAGATCACTCTGAGCTATTGACAAAGGGAGAATTCACAAAGTTCTTCTTTTTTTAGAAGAACATTGTTTTTTCTTTATACAATTTGACTTCTCTAGATTTCTGTCATATTTTGAGTGTAAGATCAAGCTGGTGAACAGAATTTATTAGCCTTTTTGTTTATGTTTGTATTTCCTATATAGGCCTATGTGTTCCATCCCATCACAGGATGAACTATTTGATGATATGCGTCATGTGCCGAAGCTCAGATGGCCTAAAGATGGCGCAGTGGGGTTTGCTGTTTGAGTATCCCGTTCACACACACGGGTCATAAACAATTGGACAGCTCTCCGTATTTTTGTGATGTTCACTGTTGGTGGTCTTGGAATGGTCGACTTCTTATTTAATAGCGATAAACTACAATATTATTTTTAATTAGTCCGAATTTAAACGAGTTGGGGAACAACATACAGTGGCATCTAGACTGCAAACCAGACTGCTGTTCTGTGTGCCGGTGTAAATAATATCAATAAACCCGTTTTGTATTGGCTTCTGTCAGCGGACGAGATGCTGCTTCCGCTACAGTGACTTGAGTTGGAAGAAGGGATCCACGCAGAGTGACGAGGCAGCCGGGGTTTACGAATAACCACGGACCACTCATCGCAAGTGTTTTATGACCGAATGATGCACTAACTGCCTGAGTAGGCTACTGGACTGGAAGAGAAAATGCATCGTTTGCCAGGAGAAATATGAAAGCGCACTGCACTTTGATTTTCTTTTAGTTTCGGGCGATCAGACGTAGTGATATTTTTCCTTTGCTCTGAGAGGTTTATGCAACTTTCCCGGTCAATTGTCCTTGATAACGGCGGAACCGGGTTTGTTTTACTGGGAATATTACCAGGATCATGTGGATCCCGACAGAAGATGAGAAAATCGGAGTTGGTGAGTTGAATCAATTTTGTTTATTGTTTCAGGTTTAACAACAGGCTAGCCAATATCAATGTGTGTCCCATGATATTACCCTATATATCCAGTATCGGTGTTATAGTGGGAGCATCGAACCAAATGACGGTCATGTCGTGTCTGCATCTTTTTCCCAACTGTCAAGCACTCTCGTTTAGGATCATTTTGTAAAATTGACGCCTAACTGTACGTATTCATTAACGCTTCAATCACGACCATAAAGTTGCGCATGTTGGGATTCGTGATGTCACTGTTTTAAAGATATTCTAAGGCACAATTTTTAACGTCACGTAGTCATAACTACTTTGAAATCTCCGGTAGAGGGCGATGACAAAGCGCCGCCCACATTTCTGCTACAACAGGTGCGCTGCGCAACCCTTGGGTAAGGGGCCTCTCCAAATGGGAATGCTATGATATTGCTCTTTCTGAAAGGGCCAATAGTCTCACAGTGACCGGCAGGGTGGATGCATTGAAGCCGAATTACATTCCACGACCTTAGGGGTCCGTGATTGATTTGAAGATGCGTTTCTGAATACATTAAATACATTAATAAATGGAACAGCCAGACCTCAGGGTATCATAGAGATAAGGGGTTCCTCTCTAACAAATCAACAGACCATGGAAAAACCAGTGAGAGCAGCAAGTGGAAAACAGTATTTTGCTGAGAAGAGCCTGCTTAGTAAATCCAGCTTCATAACACTTGGCATGGGTATGAGGCATTGGAGTTCAACAGGAAGCTTCTATCCACATTATTTATACTTAAGACCATCACAATTAAGGAAGCAGGAACCAACCAAATACAACCACATCTTTCATAAGGACAAAGAGCGGTTGCTTACATACCAAGCCTAGAGAGAGAAAGACAGAGAGAGTTTTAGAGAGACCAGGCAAACAAGTGTGGTATAAGTCATGGATGCCCTCCAACGGGTCTAGCAGAGATTCAAGCGGAGCGTTGAAAACAGCTATTCAGCAATGCCACCAAATGAATGGCTCTTTGTGAAGGAATGGATGCATTCTGAATGCAGTCCCAGGCTCCGGGCTGTGCTGCCAGCTAGGCCTGGCTTGGACACAGTTCTCACCAGCCAGTCAAAGGCCTAATCTGCCTGCGTGCTACTGGGAGCGAGAGAGGCAGAGAGAAAGGCCATTGTAGCATTATTTGATGTATATGGCTCAGCAGTCGAAATGGTATGTTGTGTAGTTTGCAATTTATACATTAGCAGTGCGCATACATTACATTAGCAGTACATTAGCAGTTTGCATACATTAGCAGTGACGCCAGCCCATGATGACTGAAGTGTAACAGAAAAACAATTCTACTCTATTCAATGTCACCATAACAGCCATCGTGGATTGACGTGGTAAGAGAGACAATCTGCCTCATTGCCTCCAGTAGCCTATAATAGAACCCTGCATCCCACCGCTCACCAGCCTCTGACCTCTGACCTCACCAGGGTCTGTCTGAGTTGGTCCCTTGATGAGAGATTCAATGTTGCTCTTCATGGTGTTGGAGGGACGGTCGAGAAACTCACCTGCCAGGTCTTAAAGTAGAATTCCAATACTCCATGGCAGCAAAAGGGACACTGCCCTTAGGTGTAAAAACATGCCATGGCTATTATTCCAACTTGGTTATTTTCCCCTCATGGTCACAAAGTCACCCAGAGTATTTCTAATTGTCATCTACTCCTCCTCACTTCTTTAAAACACCGCTAATATGTTGGGAATGTTTTGGCACTTAACTGTGCATCACTGAGATGGGTACCAAGAGGGGACATTGGTCACACGATCACCTAGAATTAATTTGTTTCTCTCATTGTGTCTTCTTCAAAAATAATCATGTGACCGGCCTCCCCTTTGCTCAAGGGTAGAGTCTTGTTTTATAAAGTGTGAACTGTACCTATTTACATTAGTGTTGTTGCGTTTCAACAACATGAGAGCCCGCCTAGTAGTTAAGATGGAAAACAGTTGTATTTCGAGTCACAAACACTAGCTAGACGATGACAGATAATATCTACTGTCATAGCGGCCGTGTTTATTTTCCGTTTAGAACGGGACTTCCATTGCGGGAAAACAAACTTGTCAGTGCTGCTCCGGCAGCTTTTGCAAGATACTGGTATGTAGCTGTCATGGGCATTTGTAGTATGTGACTTTTAAAAGCCCCTTGCGAACTGCATATGGGACATACGCCTAGGAGCAAAACATGCCAATTTTATGATAACAAACGGACACGGCCACCTTGTTCTACACAGCTTGGAGTCCAACACTATACACTCTGGATTGGGCTTTAATTGTGGGGGAAGTTACTGTCTCATTTAGTAAAAAGGTGCTATGTAAACATTATATATTTAAAGAGAGCTTTGGCGGAGGGGCATTGATGTTAAGTGTAGGTGTTTGTAAGTGGTTAGGTCTTTTAATTTACTAGTCCATTTCAAGCATTAATGGAGAGAGGCGATTCTAAATAACAGTAAAAAGTTAGGAATTTATTGCTAGTCTCAAATACATAAAATGTAAGTAAAAGTATGAACACCAGGAGAGCATGGTGATATAGCCATCTTCTTGACAGCTCTTGTAAACAGTTATAATCCATTATGTAGCTCGAGATTAAGAACATAATGGATTCATTCATCCATGTTAACGCCAGTCAGAGTAGCGGAGACTCACTGCTGTTATTGTTATTGTTTAAGCA
Organism: Umbra pygmaea; assembly: GCA_016801145.1. Taxonomy (NCBI): domain Eukaryota; kingdom Metazoa; phylum Chordata; class Actinopteri; order Esociformes; family Umbridae; genus Umbra; species Umbra pygmaea. Next base: position 96 of record JACXGM010028356.1, on the reverse strand, counting down.
GAGAGCAAATTTGCACGAGTGTTTGCGCAAACACAACCCCCCCAACACTTAACATGACCAAAAACACAACCCCCCCTCAACACTTAACATGACCAT
>JACXGM010028355.1:0-14092 GCA_016801145.1 Umbra pygmaea | reverse complement strand
GACCAATCAACGTGGACCTGGGAAAAGGGAAAATGGAAAGACCCTGCTCTGGAGTAGGAGCTAAAAAGGTTATAGGAACGGCAGTGCGAGGAACTAAATAATCCCGCAATTTCTTCTATCGGAACACAAGAAAAAAATGGTTATAGGAACGTTATGTTCTAGGAACTGCAAAAATCCCTGCGGTCGGAAAGCGGCTTAAAGTGGCCCATGTTTGGTGGGGTAGTTAGTAATGTGCTGCAGTTTTATCATGCCAAATTTCACAACTTTTTATGTATGTGGTCTAGGGGCTGCCATTGACATCAATGGTACAAGAAAAATAACTAGAAAATGCATTTCCTGCAGAAGATGCGTGTGAATGCTGAACAGCTGAATCGCTACAGCTAAACTGGACGAATAGCTTAAACGTGTAAGAGTTTGAAGTAGTCGGAATAATTTGAAAAGTGGGAATGGTTTAAAGTGATAATAAATTATATAAAGTAGCAGTATGGGTAGTAGTAGCAGTACTAGTATTTTATTTTTAGTAGTAGCAGTATTAGTTGTTGTTAATATAAATAGCAGTAGTAGTAGAAGTGTTACTATAAGTAGTAGTAGTTATAGTATTACTACTAGTAGTAGCAGCATGTTGCTAGTGAGATTAGTATGTTGCTAACATAGTTTTAACTTTCACAATACTAATGCACACTATTACAATACTAATAAACTCTAATACAATACTAATAAACACTATTAAATTACTATTACATATTATTACACGACTATATTACAATACTATTACACACTATTACAATACTATTACACACTATTACAATACTATTACACACTATTATAATACTATTACACACTATTACAATACTATTACACACTATTATAATACTATTACACACTATTACAACACTATTGCAACACTATTACAACACTATTACAATACTATTACAATACTATTACAATACTATTACACACTATTACACACTATTACACACTATTACAATACTATTACACACTATTACAATACTATTACACACTATTACAATACTATTACAACCCTATTACAACCCTATTACACAATATTATAACCCTATTACAACCCTATTACAACTCTATTACAACCCTATTACAACACAATTACACACTATTACAACACTATTACAACACTATTACAACACTATTACAACACTATTACAATACTATTACACACTATTACAATACTGATACACACTATTACAATATTATTACACACTATTACATTACTAATACACACTATTACAATACTATTACACACTAATACATCCCTATTACAAACCTATTACAACTCAATTGCAACACTATTGCAACACTATTGCAACACTAATACCACACTATTGCAACACTATTACAACACTATTGCAACACTATTACAACACTAATACAACACTAATACAACACTAATACAACACTATTACAATACTATTACACACTATTACAACACTATTACAACAATAATACAATACTATTACAACCCTATTACAACCCTATTACACAATATTATAACCCTATTACAACCCTATTACAACTCTATTACAACCCTATTACAACACAATTACACACTATTACAACACTATTACAACACTATTACACACTATTACAATACTATTACACACTATTACAATAATATTACACACTATTACATTACTATTACACACTATTAATACACTATTACAACACTATTACAACACTATTACAACACTATTACAACACTATTACAACATGTACAACACTATTACACACTATTACCTTACTATTACACACTATTACATGACTAATACACACTATTACAATACTGTTACACACTGTTACAATACTGTTACACACTATTACAATACTGTTACACACTATTACAATACTGTTACACACTATTACAATACTTTTACACACTATTACAATACTGTTACACACTATTACAACACTATTACACACTGTTACACACTATTATAATACTATAACAATACTAGTAACTGGCTGGAATGTTTTGAGTGGTGGAGTGGGCGGAGTCACTGTGTGGAGTAGGCAGGTCACTGCATGGAGTGGGTGGAGTAACCAGGATGAGTGGGTAGTGTAGCTGGCTGGGTGTTTGGAGTGGGAGGAGTAACCAATTGGGGTTGGCAGAGTAACTGGCTGGAGTGTTTTGAGTGGCAAAGTGGGCGGAGTCATTGGATGGAATTGGTGGAGTAACCAGGATGAGTGGGTAGTGTAGCTGGCTGGGTGTTTGGATTGGGAGGACTAACTGATTGAAGTGGGCAGAGTAACTGCCTGGAGTGTTTCGAGTGGCGGAGTGGGCGGAGTCACTGTGTGGAGTAGGCAGAGTCACTGGATTGAGTGGGTGGAGTAACCAGGACGAGTGGGTAGTGTAGCTGGCTGGGTGTTTGGAGTGGGAGGAGTAACTGATTGGAGTGTTTTGAGTGGCGGAGTGGGCAGAGTCACTGAGTAGAGTAGGCAGAGTCACTGGATTGAGTGGGTGGAGTAACCAGGATGAGTGGGTAGTGTAGCTGGCTGGGTGGGTGTTTGGAGTGGGAAGAATAACCAATTGAAGTGGGCAGAGTAACTGGCTGGAGTGTTTTGAGTGGCGGAGTGGGCGGAGTCACTGGGTCGAGTGGGTAGAGTAACTGGATAGAGTGAACGGAGTCACTGCCTCGAGTGGGTAGAGTAGCTGGCTGGGTGTTTGGAGTGGGCAGAGTAACCAATTGGAGGGGGCAGAGCAACTGGCTGGAGTGGCAGAGTGGGCGGAGTCACTGGGTTGAGTGGGTAGAGGCTGTAGAGACCAGTACAGATCAGTAGATATCAGTAAAGACCAGTAGAGACCAGTACAGATCAGTAGATATCAGTAAAAACCAGTAGAAACCAGTACAGATCAGTAGATATCAGTGAAGACCAGTAGAGGCTGTAGAGACCAGTACAGATCAGTAGATATCAGTGAAGACCAGTAGAGACCGCAGAGACCATTTCAGATCAGTAGATATCAGTGAAGACCAGTAGAGACCGTAGAGACCAGTACAGATCAGTAGATATCAGTAAAGACCAGTAGAGACCGTAGAGACCGTAGAGACCAGTACAGATAAGTAGATATCAGTAAAGACCAGTAGAGACCAATATACAGTGGTAGAAATAGAATAAATAGTAGAACAAAAGTTGAAGTGGTTCCATCATGTACTGAAGGAGCTGAACATTTTGATAGTTTATTTGTATTTGTAGCTGAAAGTATGCTGAAGTTATTTAAAGCCAAAAAACGTACGGAAGAAAAATAAGTTGAAGCTGAATAAAGAAAAGGATAACAATTGTGAATGCTGTAGAACAGCATTCACAATAATAATACTAACAATAACAATAGGTTTCATCCTTTCGGAGGAATCCTAAATATAGCTGCAAGCAGCAATGGAGGATTCCTCCATAACATGGCAAACCATGTAAAAATGGAAAATCCTTCCTAAATTGTCATTGTAAAGTAAAGAAAAATCCATGCTATAGACATTATGGGGTCTATAGACTATATCGTGCCCCATGAGCCGCAATATGCCCCCATTTTGGACCTATGGGGTAGAAATGCCATGACTTTTTAAATGTAAAAGTGTCTTCCTTGTGACATACCAAGATTGGTGTTGATATCTCAAGGATTTGCAGAGATATGACCCAACTTCCTGTTTGGTGGCGTTGCTACAGATTATGATTGGCTGTACTGGGCAAAGGTTTCAAATAAAAAAAAACAATAGATAACTTTTGTGAGGCTTGCTCTAAAGAAGATGCGTGCCCATTCTGAAGATTGGACAAAAGTTGTAGGAGTAGCGAAAAAACGTGTTTTCTAAATCTTTATTGTACAGAGAAATCCAAAAAGCGGCCATCATGGGATCTTGAGGCTTTTTTGATCTTAATGACAAATAAGGAATATGGAATGAATTTCAGAATTTTGGGACAAATGGGATGCAAAGGGCATCACTTAAAAAATTGGAAAATTAGGGTGTGTCCTGTAGCGCCACCTATGGTCTAAAGGGGCCCATGTTTGGTGTGGTAGTTAATAATGTGCTGTAGTTTCATCATGCCAGCATTTTAGGTAATTAGGGAAGGAGACATAAACTATTGACATTTGTAACAAATATTACAGAGGTAAAACTGAACTACAAGCAATATGAAATACTCCTCATTTGTTGAATGTCGATATGGGATATTCTTCTCGATATTATTTTCAAAAACTCGGTAACGATAAATATTGAACTATCGCCCAGCCCTTTGTGAAGGTAAATTTAAATGTTTACAAACTTAAAAACAATTCCATGTGGGCATACAATGAAAATAGGCTATAATGTAGTACAAATAGAATGAAGTAAATGTTTTTATTGCTCGTTTCATAACTCGGTCTAACTCGTTTCTTTTAGCATGTGCACGCATACAATATCGTGCTTGCAAGAGATAGGCCTAGCCTATGTCTTTTGAAATTCCATAGATTCTTTAGTCATGGCCACTATATAGCTAACCTTACTCTCTATCCTACACTTGGTCCCTTTCATTTTTGTAGGTAATCTTTATTATGCACTATGTTTTGTTAGTTTATTAAAGTATTTAGTGAACTCCATGATGACAGATTAACAACGCGCACTAGCCAGGCAAGTAACCTACACATGTGGAGGCTTAGGCTGGGTATGTCCTGACTAGGGATGGGCTTGATTAATCGACGATCGATAATTGAATTTCGTCGATCATAAAGAATTTCGTTGATCATGTTAATTTGTTATCGATTAAACAAATGCAGGTTGCGTTACATATATGTTTTGAAGCAATTAAATTAATTTCACTGTGTGGCATAAATTAAACATTTTACCACCTGAGGGCAATATTTGATGCCAAAACTCAGTTATTTGCAAAGTTTAACAAAAGTAATCATGAAGAGGAATCAGGTTCCCCGGCGCAGAGTATGTGAGCGGAGCAGAGTGGGATCCGTCCAGAAGGCTCTTGCTCAATATCGCTCCACAACCGCTCCAGTAGCGCTCTAGTAGCGCTCCAGTAACGCTCCAGTAGTGCTCACTTCACATGGTCAGGGCATGGTTTTGTTAATATTGTAATATGACTTAAAAAATGCTTGGAGCTAATTTGGAGTCTCATTATTTTTCATGTGAGTCATGTGCGGGTTTGAGTGGAGCGGTTGAAAAAGGTGTGTAGTGGTGAAATGGAGCGCGACAAACCCTCAATGAGCTAGGAGTGGGAATTCCAAATGCTCAACTCCACTCACATAGCTATTCTGTCTGCTAGCCAAGCTAGCGCGGAGGTATGTGTGAGGTGTTTTCCGTGGCTGGACTGACAGTCACCAGGTTGCGGTCGCGTCTAGGTTTGGGCATCGTTTTAATTTTAACAATTCTGATTCCAATTCTTTCTTTCGATTCCGATTCTTTGATAACTAGAGTTGAAACGGGTCACATTGCCTTCTAAGGCAGTATGCGCGTACGTTCAGCACAGATTGTGTCTCCGGCAGTTGAGAACACCCGTTCAATAGGTGTGTGTAGAGGAGGCCTTGACACAAAGTGGTGCAGCTTTTTCACCATATAACGTTTGTGGCACTCCTCCATATTCTCCGCTCCTATTTTTCCATTGACTGCTAACGTGAATGGAGTTTCACGCTGCAGTTGAACGCTAACAGCAGTAGGTTTGCTAACGTTACTTGTGTTGCACAGTGCCAAATTGGGATTGTTTTTAAGTAACATGAGGCCACACCTTTGAGTGCCACTTTGAGTACTTCGTGGCAGGGCAGATAACACAACAACAGCCTTGGCTGCCCTGGCAGTATGGTGGCTGGCTGGCCACTATGGGAAGCAAAACTTGCGTGTTTTGGAATCTATTGTCGGATTCGAAACCAAATTTTCCAAACGATTCCGATGGAAGACATTTTTAAACGATTCTAAGTTGGAACCAGTTCTCAATGATGTCAATGCTTATCTTCCTCAACAAAAATCAGTAGACTGGTGCAGAAGTCTATGTGACTAAGTTACTAGTTATTTTTTATGAGGCTTAATTGTCAGGTAAGCTTTTCTCTATCACCCTGTTTCTAGACTCATTGGATAGTTTTAAGTTACATTTTGACAAAACCTGCCATATCTAAGTAGGCTACTATTATGTTTTTGGTTTAGTTTTTTAGCATGATTCTTTTTTTATTTATTATATGGAACAAACGAGGGTCTCTGTTTAAGAAAGCCGGCTCGCAGCTGCAGGTTCTGCTGCTTTTAGAGCACCGCAGTGCATATATCTTAAAGTTTAGCCTAACCAAACGTCCAGTTTAACTGCCACAAGTTGTTCTTCTTGTAATAAAGATCTCATCAAGGAAAAACACGCTGTGTTTTTGTATTTTCATTGGATTTTTAATTTATAAAAGGTTAGATAAATAATGAATTTTAATATAAAAATATTAATTATTAAAATCGATAGTTGATCGTTAATTCTCCCAACGATCGATGAAGAACATTTTATCGAATGCCCATCCCTAGTCCTGACCATGTGAAGTTAGCGCTACTGGAGCAGTACAGGAGCGACATTGAGCAAGAGCATTCTGGGCCGCTCCCACTCACCTCCGCTCACATACTCTGCCCGGGGAACCTTATTCCTCTTCATGATTACTTTTAAAATCAAAACAGAAACTTGCAGGTAACTGAGTATGGCATCAAATATTACCCTAGGGTGGTAAAATATTTAATCACTGCCACACAGTGAAATTTATTTAATTCACCAAAACATATACGCAACGCAACCTGCATTAGTTTAATCAATAACAAATTAACGTGATCGACGAAATTCTTAATGATCAATTATCAATCGTTGATTAATCATGCCCATCCCTAGTGGAAGGTAGGGAGGTAGGTACAGTGAGGGAAAAAGTATTTGACCCCCTGCTGATTTTGTACGTTTGCCCACTGACAGAGAAATGATCAGTCTATAATTGCAATGGTAGGTTTATTTGAACAGTGAGAGACAGAATATAAAAAATTCTAAAAAACGCATTTCGGAAAAGTTATAAATTGATTTGCATTACAATGAGTGAAATAAGTATTTGACCCCTTTGCAAAACATTACTTAGTACTTGGTGGCAAAACCCTTGTTGGCAATCACAGAGGTCAAATGTTTCTTGAGCTCAACTGTGAAATCTTCCATGGCAAGAGGTTTTGCGGTCATTCATGCATATCAATGCCCAAGACTTACAGCTGGCAATGTGACCTAAAATCAAACACAATTTGCTTAAACTTCAGCTCACATAGCACAGAGTTTGTGGTTTGTCTTTGTACACTTACAAAGTTCTCTATGCTTCGGTTTGCATGTAGGAAGCCTCATTAATCTACCGTGGAAGTGTGGGGCTATTTTGAGTTGTTAGTGGTCTATAATAGCAATTTATTTTTTATTAATCTTGGTCAATGGTCTTGTAGCCCATTCCAGCCTTGGTCTACTATCTTGTCCCTGACATTCTTAGACAGCTCTTTGGTCTTGACCATGGTGGAGAGTTTGGAAACTGATTGATTGCTTGCTTTTGTGGACAAGTGTCTTTATACATGTAACAAGCTGACATTAGCCCTTTGGGGAGTGCTCCTAATCTCAGCTAGTAACCTGCATAAGAGGCACCTGGGAGTCAGAAATCTTGCTGATTGAGAGGGGATCAAATGCTTATTTCACTCATTGTAATGCAAATCAAATACTAACTTGTTTGAAATGCGTTTTTTTCTAGATTTTTTGTTGTTATTTTGTCTCTCACTGTTCAAATAAACCTACCATAAAAATTGTGGACTGATAATTTCTTTGTCAGTGGGCAAACATACAAAATCAGCAGGGGATCAAATATTATTTTCCCTCACTGTAGGTAGGGAGGTAGTTTTCTGCAAATTATACAAACCCAGAAAGAATTTAAAATTAAACATTGAAAAACTCCTATATCTGTTAGGCAATCACAGCAACAGGATGTGTGGCCCAGTGCCAAAAGAAAAGGGCAATCAGCATTGTCAACATAACCAATAGTAATACTTTTATTTACTGTATTTTACCTTATCATTTATACGCAGAGCTATTTGCACATTATAACAACACAGAAGGTTTCTGATATTACATTTGAAATGTCTTTATTCCTTTACAAATTTTGTGAAAATGTATAGCTTTTTTATATTTATTTTCACTTTACTAAATATTATTTTTGACTTTATTGGGCAATGAATGTAAACAAATGTTTCCCATGCCAATAAAGTCCTTTAAATTGAATTCAGGCACACAGACTGAGAGACAGAGAGAGAAAGACTGAGTGAAAGATAGAAAGTGAAAGATGAAAGAAGAAAATGCTGTCAAATAGTGACCAAATAACAGAGAGAGAGGGAAAGTGTGGGAGCAATGGAGAGACTGAGCGAGGAGGGGGAGAGGGATATAAAAAGCTTGGCGGCTGTATTCTCGCTGTGATCTCCAGTATGGTAAGCATGGCCATTGTCAGAGAAGGAGAGATGAAACCATGACAACCATCCCCACTGACGCTGCCTGACACGCACACACACAAACAGACACATACCCACACTTCCTGACATGTAGCAAATGAAAGCCAATGTGAGGCTGGAAGGCTTGCCTTAAAAGGAGGCTTCAAACTTTCACAAATGAAAACACCAGTAATTGTTCAGAGTAAGCCCAGCAAAACAGCTCTCCTTGACAAAACACCTCCAGTTTGGCCCATGACGTAGACAAAATCCCAAAGCATTCCATGTTATATTTGAATGCATTTATATTTAAATACTTTTAGGATTTAGTGCTTGATTTTTGTAAACTGATCAATAATTTTTCAGTTGTCCACTATGAGATCATCTCAATATTATTGGAATATTTTAGGGAGGTATGAGAGAAGTCCTACTCATTTGATGTAGAAATGAAAGAGGGCTAAAAGGCTTCCTTTTTAATCCTGGTCCATTGGGAACACATAAGCTCTGTGTGTGATACACACACACACACACCCCCACACACACACACACACGAAAGGCGTACACACTCTCGCCCTGTCTAAGCTGCTGTTGAGGGAGGGTGATGACATATAGACTTCCCTCTCCACTCTTTACAGACACTCACGTATTCAGACACAATTTGAATTAGAAACCACATCGACAGTGCCTGTGAATGTATAAAGTCACACAAACACATGCACGGTCATTTATTGGGAATTCAAAGAGCAGTACATTCCTGCTTGCGGCCCAGTTCCCCTTATGAGTTATTTCAGGAAGAGGAGTCATAGTTAGTATGGACACTGTAGCCCTGGAGGAGGACGTGGGGAACAGACGACACAAGCTCCAAACATCACCGGTGAGGGAGCATGGGAAGCCTTTACGCCAGCCCAGAGAGCAAGGTGGTTGGATAGAGTACTGTATAAGGTAAAAAATGTACATCCATAACACAACACATTTGATGTGAAATCATGAAATTTTGTTTAATCCTGGTAAAAAGAGTTTTGGGGCAGAGGGTGTAGGTGGTAAATGTTGGTAAGCCGGGATGTCACTTGCCCAACTTAAAGATCAGAGTGGATAAGTGTGGGTGGATGTGGTTGTTGTGGATCACTGGTAAGCGAACACAGCTGCAGATGTTTCCCAGAACGGATCTATTTATAAGAGAATGTAAATGTCACTAGCCACTCTCAATTGCAATCATTACTAATGTACAATGAGGATTCCAAGTAATGTTGCGTCTGTAATGTTTTCCACTACAGTAATACAGAAAATTATTTGCAGGCTTATATGCAGTAAGCCATTGGTAGAGTACATGCTATGATATGGTTTGGAAATGGCCATGTTAACAGAACAGTGATTTGTCACTTAGTCACAAAAAAACTGCAATTGCAAAGGTAAACAAACTTTGCTTAGATATAATATAGCTTAGCAACTTGCAGGGGCAATGTCAGCATCGTTCTGTTGCATACGTCCAAATGGTGGGGGATATGGCAGGCCTTCATGGCCGTGTAACTGTGCCACTCTGTCAACAGTAGAGGATTTGGAAACAGAATTATTGTGTGTGTTCCAATAGGCTACTGAATGCACCCCCAATCGCATAAAGAATGCAGTGCTTTTTGGGGATGTGGGAGAACTGGCGTCATTCACACACACATGTGAATTTTAATCTATTGATGCACAGGCAGGACATGCCAAACAAAACCCCAGCACTCGTTGAAATTGATTAGTGACCTAGTGACTGAATTAAAAGAATGAGACAGGGATCCCTGTTTAAAAAGTGCATCCATATAATCAACAGCCAGAAATTATAATATAAACATGCTGAATTATAAGCAGTTTAAGACAAACATTTGAATAATTTAATTTGATTAATTAATTTAGCATTTCACATCCATTAAACTGTTTCTGTCACAATCAATTAAACCTGTTTACATTAACCTTACTAAATAATTGTTTCAGTATCAATTATTTATGTGAGGGTGAGTATGCTTTGGGGGGGGGGGGGGCTTAAAAAAGTAGCCTATCGACTGTGACCCACTTCCCTATGGTACGCACACTGGTTTCAGCGATGCTGTATGCCTCCCCCTTAGGTTGTTATACATTTACTTTAATCAGAACTGCTGTAACCTTAGCCTGATTGAAAGAGCAGTATTTAGAAATCACTAGACCGTCAACCTTTCATTAATTGAATAATATACACGAAATGCTATTAGATGAGGATTAAACGTATTTATAATTGCAGCTGTATTTTCACGGCAGTATTTGTCATTGCACATAATGTCAGAGGAACCTTACCGATGCTAGAGCAGTGTTGTGCAGTGCAGTAGCATGCCCTGCCTCATTTTGCAGACCAGCGCAGGTTTCCCCGATGCAACGTTGTAACCGATGCATGTTTGCGTGTTCAAGATTGGCATACCGTTATGCCGTTTTCTGTCAATGTGGATCAAAGGGGACATTATTGAGAGTGATTCCATCGCAATAATCAAACGGATGCCGCGTAAGCCAGCTGACTCGACTATAGGACGGACAGTGTTATTCGCTTTTTATTTCAGATTCGCAGAACAGACTATATTCAAAACAAACAGTTTAGGTGCAAAGTTGTTTTGCATTGTAATTCACTTGTCCCAATTTCTCCAACAGCTCTCGACTCTGATTGATGCAGTGAGTCAAAATGCAAAGCTTGGGAAGAAGCAACAAAACTGCCCTTCAGTAATGCACACTATATAAAATCCAACCGACCGCAGTAGCCTAAACAGAGTGGCCCCAGTGGCCTAGCCCATATCAGGATAACCCAGAAAAAGATAATCACACCAGACCTTTCACTGACAAAAAGGTTTTGGGGGCTACACATCATCCGTCATACGTTAGAACACGAGACAATACTAACCTGTCTGTCCTTTGCCGAGGGTCTTTTCCAAACGATAAGGTCCCACATAGTTCATATAGTGAGCGTTGTTATCTTTGCCGGAAGATGACATTTTTGGGAGAATTTAGTAAAAATTTCTTACAGAATTATAAATATAATTTAAATGTCTGGTTTCAAAAATCAACTGAAACAGTAGGGTATTCCACAGCGCAGTCGGCTGAGCTCTCCACTTGGCATCCACCTCCTCTCGCCTCACACAGATGGTCTCTGGGTCCCTTTCTAGATTATCAGTTTTCTCCGTCTCCGCTTCCTCGTTTCACTTCTGAAATGAAAGGTCTTTAAATCTGGATAACATGGTGATATTTCGTCCCTTTTCGTATTTTGGAAAGAAAGCGGCGCGCGATGTGCAAACCTCACACACAACCCGTTGATGGGGGAATCTAACCGGATAGCGCTTTAGTGCTGACTGACGCTAACGTAGGATTGCACATGCGCATTGCACGCACAACGCAGGGGCTGGTGCTTATTGAATTCAGGTCGGTACCGTATAGCAGGATGGTGAATACATAGCGCGGTAGCCTCACTCAGGCGCTAGGTTAGGCTACTTAATTTCTGTCAAAAGAATATGTTCCCTTTTATATTTCCCAAACATATTAATAGATATTGAAACCATGTATAAAAATAGGCAAACCAAATTAAGATTGGGAAATAATAAAATATACTCTGTGATGAAACCTTATTGCCTGTATTCCTATGAAACAAGTGGGCTTTTTTGGTTAGATGTTGGCTCCCTGTCAGAGGTTTCTCTGAGTCCTCAGAGAGACTACATCAGAGCTGCTTCAGTACTTTGATGCCAGTTTGAACATCTGTACAGGTTGTCCCACCCTCTCTTCCTTATTCTCTCTGCTCCTACAGTATCATTTTCACAAAATCTGTCTCTTTCTACTGGCTCCCTATTTTATCTCTCTATTCTTCTGTATCAGATCCTCAGTCACTGTTTGGTTGAAATGTTTTGGTGTAAAAAATGTTTTACAGCAAATATTTCATGGTAATAATCATGCCACCAATTACTCTGATGTCCTGTACTGTATAGCATGATTCTGCACAGCCAGTGGATTCAAGTAGATGCTTTGTTTTTGAGTCTGCCCTTTTCAACATGTTAATTCCGATCTGACTAAAGACATTCAGAACTTGTGTGTTTGTGTGTGCCTGTGAGTATGTCACTGTGGCACTTGACTTGATTAAACCAGTGGTAGGTCCCTACTCCCCAATGATGAACACTGTTTATCTCATCTCACCCACACAAGCACACACACAGTCATGACTACCATACATCCATCTCATCATTTTGGAACAACAAAAGCTTTGACCCAGCCAGTTCTGTGACAGATGGGCCTTCCCCTCTCCCTCCCTGTCCTCCCCCTCCTGCTCTGCAGCTAACAAAGGACTAGGCCTCTGATGCACCCTGGGACAACAGTGGTTCTTCACGAGAGAGCTTTTACTCTAAGCCACTACCTGCAACCTGTTAATTAATTGTGACCCCTCCCCCAACCCAAACCATGCCCATTGTCTCAGCATCACAGGTCATGACCTCTATAAAGGAATCATGTTATTTTTCCCAAAAAATTATCTGACTGTGCAGCACATACACACAGGAGACATTATTGTCCCCTGCCCCCATGTTAGGGTCCCTAATGGAAGGATACACAATATGACACAACACTGGTCTATAACAACAACTGGTATGCAGGGTCCCTGTAGCTTACATTGTATGGCAAGGCACTTACAACACCAGGATTTTGGGTTCAATTCCCAGAAGGGGCAGGTATGAAGAGCATACTGTTTAAAAACTTAAATACTCTCTACTGTAAGTCGCTCCGGAAAATGAAAGAACTTGTTTGTCAACCAAGCAGTAAAAATGATAAGTGGTTAAATAAAATAGAGAAATATATCAATTTTACTTAAGGACTAACAAATTATGTTCTGTACCATACAAGATAAAAAATAAGTGGGATGGGATTTTTGACCTGCCGATTCCCTGGATTATGGTTTTTGAGTTACCACACAAGATGACACCAGACACAATTTAGAATGTTCCAATTCAAACTATTATACCAAATTCTCTGCAGATGATGCTGTGAGGAGGTAGAGTCAATAGATCACTTTTTTGGTATTGTCCGTATGTAGCAGGCTTCTGGTTACAGGTGCAGGAATGGCTGAAGAATTGCAACATTGGCCTAGAATTAACTCTACAAAAAGTAGTACTCTGTGACTTTAAAAGTCATAGTCAATCGACCAATAATATAATAATTATATTGGGGGAAAATCCAAACTAGAATCAATGACATGGAAAGGTCCACTGGACCTATATAAACACTGAGAGTGTTAATTTAACACTGACGTTTTTGCTGTGTATAGTTAAGAGATGTATGGCAAGAAGAAGCCTGAGATGTCTAGGACTCATAGATAGATGGGAGAGGTTAAAATATCAGCCCTAAATCACATGAAATACGTTCTGAGGGAACTATTTTGTAAAACCGAAATATGTCAAATATGAACGTATGAGAGGCAGTGGCGGAACTAGAGTTTTATACATGGGGTGGCCAAGGGGTGTCCTCGGCTACTTCAGGGGGTCCATAGACCATGACAGAACATTAGTTTGTAAACCTAACCTGGTTAATAAGTAGAATGAATAAATCCAATGATTGCTGATTACAGGTTGAAGTGATATTTACCTTAACCCACAGTTCTTCAAAGTAGCAGA
>JACXGM010028354.1:0-14092 GCA_016801145.1 Umbra pygmaea | reverse complement strand
TTTATTTATTATGACGATTGGCAATTTTCCCGTGACCGCGAGTCTTGACCCTGAATGACCCTATGATGTCACTCGTTGTCACTTGGTCAGTGTCGGCAGGGCCGGTTCTGGACGTTCTGCCGCCTTAGGCAAGACCAAAAAATGCTGCCCCCAACCCCTCTCCCAGACACATTTATCTGTGTCTGAAACAATGCGTTATCAGGAAATATTCATGTGAAATAAGATTTATTAACGAATTAGTTTAGGCCTATTTACGGATTAACAAATTCGTTTATTTATATTTTGAAGTTGATTGTGCAATATGATAACTTTTATACATATTTCAGAACTCATTTAGTCTCCAGCCACGTAAAGTGGCCTGTTTTCTCTGCTGTCAGTCAGTGATGTTTTCTGAAATGTCCATGAGGTCCTGTAATCAAAACACCTGAAAGACAGAGGGGGAGAGGGCGAGCCAAGATTCGTTAATTTAAGAACAGTGGAGTCAGTTTATGACGCTCATTACGTCCGCCCGGGTCAAATTGTTAAACGAATGATCGGTAGCCTATTCGTTATAAATATTGGTATTGGTTAACCAATTTGTATTTTATTTTTTAATTCTCATGCATATAGCCTACCACATGTATATTTAGGCTATTACATTAATATAGCTATAGTAATGAAACTAAGACTCGATAATAACCAACACTGTAAGAAAAACACCTAATAAACTGTAAAAGTACCGTTAATTTGGTGCCAGTACTTCTTCCATTATATTACGGACATGTCTATCAAGACATTAACGGAAAATTACTTTATGAACACAGTAGATGTCTGTTGAAAGTAATATCAGATCTCTGGGTTAACGTATGTTTAGCAACTGTGTTCACAAAGTATTTTTCCGTTATTGTCTTGATAGACATGTCCGTAAAATAGCTAATGGAAAAAGTACTGGCAGCAAACTACTTTTTACTGTTTTTTTACAGATTTTTCTTACAGTGGAATTTTATTGACTCAGCGGCTGCGGCAAGTCTGAGCGAAACGGTGCAAAAGCACCACCAAGAATAGGCCAAACCTAGCACCCCCCTTTGCACCCCCTAAAAACGATTCCATATTTTCATGTAAAAATATATAGGCTGTCATTATTTTCGCTGGAAAATGTACTTCGCTTTTCTAAACGGCTAAGTCCAGGTCGGCAGTTTGCATGGTTATGTACCCTCCCTGCAATCCCTGCAACTGAACGTAATAAAACTGATGCGCGGTCACTGAAACTCACAACTACGTACTGTTCGAGGATCTATTCCGTACCACAAAATATATTGAAATATTACAGTCTCCTAATATCCAGATAGCATGGAGAGGCAGAGGCAATTTGTTTTTAAAGAATAAATATATTGTCCTATAAATAAACTCCACAATATGTAGGCTATTGCATGCCTATCATATTAATTGAATGCATAATTGTCTTTGTGGAATAGATGCATGCATTGGGAGTAGAAGTCATTCAGAGAAAAGATAGAAGTGCTGAGCTTTCCAACTTTCACAGGCAACGGGTAAAAATCTAAAATATATCTATATCTAATTTGTCTATGTTGTACCTAAATCGCTTGAAGTAGTAGTAATTATTTGACTCATCAATTATCTCGCTCATCAAGCAGCATCGCAGGGTCGAGGTAGGCGGCGTTCAAATTGTTGAAATAATGCAGACTACTTTTTCCAACTTCACAATTTGCTCTATAAATACATTCTCAATCAGCGGAGGATGTCAGATTAAGAATATATTATTGATAGACCCATGCTGCTATGAATTTAGAAGTTTGCTTTGACAATCTGGGTGTGCCTTCTCCCAAGCACTACCAATTAACACCAAAACGACCAGGTAATGGGAGTTCACATCTAAACAGTCATCAATTAATTGAAAACAGAGTAAAGTAAAATATTCCTTATGGTTATTAATGAACTCCATTTATATACCCAGCCTTATACATTTACTTTGGACTTTTTACAATGCTGAACATTTGACACAAAATGCAATATTAACACATTAATTGTGCTGTCTCTAATTCATAGTTTTACACTCTTAAAATAAGTGGTTCTTTAGCAGTTCTTCAGGGGTTCTTTGTGGTGGTTATGGTGCTATATAGCAACACTACCATTTAAAGAACCTGTTAAGCTCAGTTTGGTTCTTCAGCAGTTCTTTAGCGGTTATTTGGGGTGCTTAAAGTGCTATATGGCACCTCTTATGGTTCTACATAGCACCATTTTTAAAGATAGGTGCTACATAGCACTTAAAGTGGTTCCCCTATGATTACAAGCCAATGAACCACTTTTAGTGCTATTTAGCACCATTTGTTTTTACAGTGTATGGTGATTTGTCTATGTCTCATTGGGAATTAGGCATAGAACTTTGAGATCGTAAATTTTGTTTGGTTTTCTCCTATTGAACAGACACTTGTGTCATTGAGTTTAAGAAAGCTTTACAGGTCGCCTGATCGCGCATAAACACAATTCATGTCAGCACCTCCCTGCATTGAGCTAGCTCCCTCTTAGCACCTCCAGTGAAAAATGTCTGGCGGCGCCGTAGGGTCGTAGGTTACTCATTATTTTATTTAAACAAACGAAATAATTGACTTAAGGCGTAATACTTAAGTGTAGCATAGTGTTTCCTTTGTTTAATTAAAATAATGAGTAGCCTACAACCCTGCATTTGATCCACCTATTTCCTACACAAAATGTGACAGAACGTGATTAACACTTGCCTTTTATTCACAAGTTTACTCGCCTAGCCATCCTGGCAGCTCCATTCATTAAAAAAAACAGCATTGCGAATGACTGGCAACTTGGGCGAGCGAAAGAGGAGGGGCGACGACATCAAAAGCATACAAACTAGAGCTCTCTCACAATGGCTCTGATACAAACTAATAACGAACCCTATGCGGGATGCTTGAGTTGCTATTAGCAGGTGTTCGCAATGGTGTCCTAAGGGTGGGAAGGGCTGCAGCTACGCCAGTCAGAGGAGCGCGCCGGAAGGCGGTAGCCAATTGAGAAAATGCCGACTCAAATTCGTGCCGCCCTAGGCGGCTGCCTAATCTTGCCTAATGGGTGGGCCGGCCCTGAGTGTTGGTCAGTGACTCCGACGTATAGTGACTTCGACGTACTTAAAATGGTCAAAGGGGCCTCCAACCAAATTTTGCATAGGGCCCCCAAAGGTCTAGGGCCGGCTCTGTGAGTGGCAGTGGTTTCAATAGACAGGGGAACCTGACCGTTGGATCCTTGTTAAAGTTAAAGGGGTACTTTACTGATTAGCATTAAGCATTGTATCAGTAGAAACCCAGTAGTATTACTGAACTTATTCTGACCCTCCCTCATGTCCCCATGAGACAGGAAACCTCTCTATTTTGTGTCTGGAAAAAAATATTCAGATGACGCAAAATGACGATTTTTGCATCATTTTGCGTCATCGGAAGATTTTTTTGCCTAGTGCCTATAAACTACAACCAGTAGTCGGCACTAATTCTGCATGTTTTCAACCAGTTTAACTCTCCCTCAGGCGGTGGGACCTCACTCCCAGAATTTTAAAATAGTGTCAGACATCTTGAAGCTAATCAAACAGGCTATTGCTCTGTGTAGAAAACTGAGTAATAATTTAGTAGGCTAACCACGATGGAGGAATGTAGTTTTGAAGATTATATGGCAGAAGGGGATTTTGAAGATCTAGTGCGCGACTCCGATGCTCGTGGCTTTTTTATTTCACGTTTATTAATCAGGTAAATTGATTTTTTTTCATTTGCAATCGCAAACTGGCCAAGATTAGGCGCCATGAAGTTACACATGGAGTACAAACATTCAAGTCTACAGTTATACACAACAGTATTCGGTTCAATCCGGCAACCTGTACGAGCCCCAAGGCAGGGAGGAACCGGAGCAGAAGAGGTGTCCAGGCGGACTCACGTGTAGCAGGCACGTGCACAGGTAGGGCTCAACCTGTGCAGAGCACATGCCCTTTTTGTCCAAAGTGCCCTTTTTTTGGGTGGTGGTGTTTTTTTTCTTCTTCAATAAATCAATGCTATTTGTCACCCTTTACAACTTTCTGTCTGTTTTACAAATATTTAGCCAATGGAATTTCTAAAAAAGAGCTTGTGTAAATCTTGTTCGCTCCTAAAATCAGTGAACCTGATAACTCCGCCCCCTCTATCTTGACTGAATGCACTACAGTCTTATACAATCTATGACTACAGTTCCCCAACAGCCGCACATCAGCAGGCAGCTGATCGAAGTTTTGCAAAGGTAAACAAAGATCTTGATGTTTGAATAAGTACTAAACACTATGTCTATAAAGGCAATATTTTACTTATTTGATGTCTGACTGAGACGTGGGACGAGAGACGTCTAGCATTTGCCATCTAGTTATTGCCAATATACAGCCTACACTTAAATAGCTGTGCATAAACATTTCATCTTTTGTAAATTGCGATTTTGGCCAAATGTATTTTACAACAGGAAAAACTGAGCACCCATATAGCTACAACAAACTAGTTTGTAACCTGTTGATGAAAATGTAATGTGATGCCGCCGCGCCGTTTTAAATACACATTTGCACACATTTGCTGGTCTAAAACCCGTAACTGCATTTTAGTTTGTCCTTTGTAAAAAAGTAATACAACAACATATAATTTGTTTTTACCATCGAGAAATCATAAGCGCAGGTGTGCCCCCACGCTGTTTCGTAATGGAACTTACACAAAGCGACGAGTGATATTCGTCGTCATAGGTAACATATTTCTTTTTTGATTTGTGATGGCTGATACGCTTAATTTATTAACATTTAATCATGTTATGGTAATAATATTAAATAATGGTTAATTCAAAGCTGTTAATATGCACATATTAGCTTTCTAGTCTAGCTAATTTTTCTATTTACAGTATAATATTCTGTACTGTCGGCTCGTCTTCACATGTATAAATGTTGTAATTTTTTTGATCCAACAGCAAAAACAATATTATGGTGAAATAATTATACAATTTAAAATAACTGTTTTCTATTATATATTTTAATATGTAATTTATTTCTGTGATCAAAGCTGAATTTTCTGCATTATTGCTCCAGTTAAGTATTCTTCAGTGTCACGTGATCATTCAGAAATCATTCTAATATGCTTCTCACTGCAACTGTACTTTTCACAGTATTATATATATTTTTTCATTGCTGGCTTATTTTAGGGAAAGTGTAGTGAAAAAGAGACCAGTGGATCAGTAATAAACGTCTTCAAGCACATGGCAAACAGAAGGTTGCTGTTATAATTAGGTTGAATGATGCCCTGAAACCCTGTATATCTATACTATTATTATGGCTGTTATAAATAGTGAGTATATTATATATATATATAAAGAGGGGGTGCCCTTTTTCCAGTTTAACACGTGCCCCTCAAAAGTTCTGTGCACGGCCCTGACGTGTAGTAACAGAGCATCCTAGCTTTTATCTACAAGTGTACAGAGGGGAGCTGGAAACTTATTTCAGGGTCCCGACGGTGAATTGGAAACACCAGACAAATCCTGCAGGAAGAAACGGACGAATAAAGTGAGTATATTGTTTGCTTTTCACGTCAGTCAGCTGAGGTATCGTTATGTGTTGCGGTCTGCAAGAACCCGTCTGGTGATGTCGTGCACACTAATTTTGTTGGCTTAGTTACAGTAGCCTATAAAACAAAAAAGATTGAAAATATGTTTCCTGTCAATATTGATATTTTTTACGTTTTGTGTAGGTTTCACCCTTAACTTAATTGTAATGTACAAAATATTCTTGATTATTATTTCAGTGGTTTTAGGACATGTTAGTAAGCCAGATTTTCCATCCTTGTCAATGTCTTCCTTACGTCGCCTCGCCTGCTGAAGCAGGCAGACAAACAACCGATCAGTGAAGTGAGGCTAATTTGTTCTAGTAGTTTTAATTAGATGCAACCAACATCTGCAGGTAATGTTTAAAAAATAGTTAATAGATTGATAATTTGTTTGAAACAGTCGAGCTGAGTGTTGGTGCTTCCCTCATGAATCACAATCAGTGTTTGGAATGCTAGTTAACGTTAATGGGGTAATATAACTAATTACTTTTCCCATCATTACAACGCCATTAACGTTACTGGACGTTATATTCGGTGCGTTAATATGCATTGATTGAATAAACCATGTAGCGAACGCACCCCTGGCTCACAGCTAGTGTGGAGGTGGGTTAATAAAAGATTAGGATTACGATTATTGACTAATGCAGAGTCATGTTTCATGGTAGCCTATCGTGTTTTCACACACACGCCTGCATACGCGCCACACACACACAAACAAAAGCTAAACAGAGATTCGATGAAGGCGAGTTAGGAGCAATCCGATGAAAAGTTGGCATTTTCAAGGTGGAGATATAAGCTTCAAATTCGTTGTGGTCAAAGGCAAGAATGTGCATGTAATGTGTCGAATTATGTGCAGGAGCAAAGACTTTGTTGACATCCGTTGTAAGCAACTCTAAATTAATGAAGCATCTCACAACACACGCATCTACAAAACTTTTTTAACAGTAACGCAAATAGGTACTTACCCTGGTAACGAGTTAATGTCATTAGAGTAATTCTGTTACTAACTCAGTTACCTTTTGGAGCAAGTAGTGAGTAACGATAACTAATTATTTTTTACTAAGTAACGTTCCCAACACTGATCACAATAGAATGAAACGGAATGGAATCTTTGAATACAGCTTTCTGTAACATTGTCCTTTCTGTTTTTTTTTGTAGACAATATCACCTAATAGCGTGGTGTCACATTATGGAATCGTCTCCTGGAAGACGAAGACACAGACAGATCCAGCTCTTCAATGGAAATACTGCGGCTACTGCTGATGCTCTGGATGAATGATCAGTGTGAAATTGTTCATGTTTTTAATTAAAATGTTGAACTTGCATTACTTGTGGTTTGTGTTAGACATTAGCGGTTCCCAAACTTCTCCTGGAGGACCACCAGAAGTGCCAGAGTTTAGCTGTAGCCCTCAAGAATCACCAGAACTAAAGTAGAGGACATGTTATTAGTGGACAAGTTGAATCAAATGTGCAACTTAGCAGGTAGTTCTAAACACAAGAACTGGCTGTTTGTCCTCCAGGAGAGGTTTGGGAAACACTGCATTAGAGTATGTATTTGCCTATAGAAATTATGATTTCAGCTAAATCAGTGACATTCAGCCTCCTCAAACAGTCTATAATATATAACTTTGGTGTACACAAGAGTACAGGGTAAGATGAAATTCATTTGTTATTATTCTCAAAGGAAAAAATTGTGCCACCATAGTCAAGTGCACAGATTAAAACAGAGGTTTTCAAACCCTACTATGGAGGGCCAAGTGTATGCTGGTTTTGGTCTTCAATTAGAGCCAAATTAGGACTCACTGCCAGCTGGGGGGAGGTCCCTCCTGACCAATTTAGTGAGCTACTTCAGTCCTGTACAAGGTAAAAGCGAAAACCGGCATACACTAGGCCAGTGGTCTTCAAACCCTTCCATGGAGGGCCTAGTGTATGCCGGTTCTGCTTTTACCTTGTACAAGCCTGATGGAGTAGCTCACTAATTGGTTAGTATCTCCCCTCACCTGGCAGTCTAGGTCCTAATTATGCTCTAATTGAAGGGAAAGACCACAAACCAGCATACACTAGGCCCGCCATTGAAGGGATTGGAGACTCCTGCAAAACATTATGCATGTAATAATGTCCTGCATGATACAAAAACAAAGCAAGGAAAATATCAACTTTTGGTGAAGAATAAGAGGACTCAGGGAAGATAATGAGCTAGGTGCCATGATTGAAGTGCTATTGGAAAGTCGTAGCAGCCTCCTTTGATGGGTCTATAAACTGGGTTGTGTAAAGATTTTCTTGCTGCTTTGATCTCTAGCTGAAAACTTGTAGTTGTCCTGGAAATGATAGGAAATTAAATAGATTATTGTGTCAACAGTTAAATTATAAGAGCAGAATATATATGGCTATGTAATATCATGATCCATGCATGAACAACATGAGCAGATATGTGCTATGTAGTAGCAGTATATTATATTAGTAGTAAGAATAATAGACATGCAGTATATAAACAATAAGAACATAATTGTTTTTAAATATGGATATTTAGTATGAACCATATAGACAGCTATGTACAGCGTGTTAATATTATATTACTAATCTTACAATGTTATGTTTAATATAATTAAACATAAAACCTAAACTAAGAGTTGACTTTGCTAGACGTTTTTCCATAATGCAGTACACAAAATGACTACTGCCAACGAAACAACAAAAAATGGGGCACCTTACTGCTCACCATCCTGTATTCGATCGCTCATTACTTCAAGCTGTATACAATCCATTTTTACCTTTCTATTTTATATACATGGATATAACTTATTGGAACTGTGCACCAACGGTATTATCCTTGTTTTGCACTACTTATTCCTTGCCATTAAATTTCTTTACCTAAATGTTAACACACTGAAAAAGAATTTGCTTTAATCTCGTTGTTCATGGTTACACAATTGACAAAAGTAGTGCATTCTTCTTATATCCATCAAATATACAGCAACAGGGAGTTGCGTGTTAGGCCTAATTCAGAAGCTCAATACTGTCGCAAACAGCTAATTTAGCCAACTTGTTTACAACTTACAAGTAATTATATATCTAACGTTACTTTCCTACCTTTGCTGTTTTAATGCTAACAATTATATCACTACGTGTAACTATGTGATCAAAAATAGGCAAATGCGTTTAATACTGTACCAGATGGTGTCCTATCGTTGTCCTCTTCAAAACTTTGCTTGGTTGATGCAAAAAAACTTTGCTTAATAGAATGGAAACTTACATTTTCTTCTGTGAGTTTTTAATGGCAGATCGCAAACAACTTAAAAGGTTTATATACTGCCACCTACTGTACAGGAGTGTAAGGCCGGGCAAGGGTGTAGGACTCCTGCCCTCTCTAACCGGTAGGCGTGGCTTGGGAGGTCGTTTGTAGAGCACTGAGGCTAGTGCATTCTGGGAGTTGTTGTATTTAATCCAAATTAACCCAAACTACCCTTTCTGAATTTTCTTGAACCAGAAGGCACCAACTTCTAAACTTTATAACATTTCTAATACATAATAGACCCATTTCAAATATATATTTATCTGTCCAGTGGTGACCCTTTAAGGGTCAAATGGATTCCACTCGATATCAGCAGATACTTGACAATAATGTTGAGGAATCAGTCACAAAGTTAAAGTTATCCCGGGGCTGGATATTTCAACAAGACAACTACCCAAAACACTGCTCAAAATCTTCTCAGGCATATGCAGAGGAAAAAGTACAATGTTCTGGAATGGCCATCCCAGTCCCCAGACAGACCTGAATATCATTGAAAATCTGTGGGGTGATTTGAAGTGGGCTGTCCATGCTCGGCAACCATCAAACTGAACTGAACTGACCTGGAGATGTTTTGCAAAGAGGAATGGTCCAAAATACCTTCATCCAGAATCCAGACACTCATCAGGCCATCATCTGTGTTACCCGTATTGTTACCTATGTTTGTGTTGAGAAGTAGATTCTATATAATCATGTTTAAATACAGTTTGAACAGTTTAGAATGGTATTACTATTAGAGAGAATAGTACAGCTATAGTTGGGGCCTGTTGGAGGATTCTAAGACATATAAGACAGACAGGGAGAAGATTTAGGGTCAAGCCAGATAAGACTTTCCTTTAGGAGAGTAGACAAGGAAGCAAGGCCAAGAGTGATTTAGGACAGAGAGAGCCCTTACAGTTCTTATATTATAACATCAGAATAAGCTGTAGCTTGTGGCTTAGGACTTATAGCTTACAACTCTGTTATATATTGGACTGCTTATAACTATATGACCTATTGTAGGTTAGACTGTAATTCCATCACAGGTCTAATACAGGTAGATGCCATTCAGACTAATAGAACATGATATTTTACTGACAGGACATTAGACAGATAAGGGTTACTGAGTTATTTGATAAACAACTAGCAAGGCCAGTTGATTAGACGCTAAGACAGAAGTTAAGGTGACCAGCACATATTCTCGCATGAGACAGTCACGGGTTTGAGGAGATTCTTCTAGGAGGTGTGCGAACAACAATGCTAAGGCTATATAACCCAGTTCCATATTATCATTTGGTGCATTTTTCCCAACACGTCTTGATTGCCTTGTTATGAGATGACCCTGTTTCCATAACGAAAATTACTTTATTAATCATTCTATTATCAACCACTACCTGACTCCTGAAACCATAATTTCAACAAAGATCTTGCCAAGCCTTAACATACCTTCTTACATTTGCATTACTAATTTAAGTGACATCTTGTGGTTAAATAACCTGGCAAAGAACAAAGCAAAAAATTCTAATTCCAGTATCTTTGTGCTTTGTTTTCATGTAAACACAAGATGGCGGCTCAATTAGTAAAGCAAACACAGGTAACAATACAGGTGACACAGATGATGAGGTGATGACTGATAAATGTTATTCTATAGGATGAGTTAAGAGTATTTGAATTTTACTACTTTAATCTAACTTGTGAAGAGACAAGGACTTTAATTCACTACAAGGAAATAGCTCTTAGAAAATGTGTACCCTATCCTGAATATAATTACTGATTAAAAATATACATGTTTAAATAACCAGAGATACTTGAGGACTGTGATAGGTGGAACTTAAATTAAAAAATGACTTTCAAAAAAAAATATATTTTTTAACAGCATATACACCTTTTTTTGACAGTTACGAGACAGGAAATCATGGGAGAGAGAGGGGATGTGACATGCAGCAAAGGACCGGGATTCGAACCACGGTCGGCTGCGTACATATACGCGTTAAACATCGCTATGCCATGGCCACCCCACACAAGCTTTGTGTCCCATCTTGGCCAACCCAGTAAAAATGTCCTGACTACACCACTGCTTACTAAGCAGACCATACGTGATTGTATTGGTCTCCCTGGAGAGGCTGGCCCTTGGCCTGCTCATGTACTCCCTGTTAGTGTGGAGGGTGAAGAGTTTGAAGTCAAGCTGTTGTCATTTCTGAGGAATGAAGGAAAGACTATTACTGATGTTAAAGGCTTACTTAACCCTTCGCCTCTTGACATGAACACAGCTCTGATCAAGCCATTAGTTCCCTGGTGGATAAATGTAACACTGCCCCTGCTAAATCTCAAAGTTACAGGAAGCTACGCATGTTTTCTGGTGTGAAACCCACCCCCAGTGGGGAAGAAGAGTATGATGCATGGGCAGAGCAGACAATGCATTTGTTAGAAGAATGGCAATGCAGTGACAATATGAAGGAACAGAGAATAGTGGAAAGTTTAAAAGGCCCAGCTGCTGACATTGTGAGGTTTCTCAGAGCACAGAGCCATACTGCTACATCATATGACTATATGCAAGCTTTGGAAACAGCGTTTGGCACAACTGAAAGTCCATCTGACCTTCTGCTTAGGTTCCGACACACATTTCAAAGTGAAGGTGAAAAGCTGTCCACCTATCTGCTGAGGTTAGATAAACTGCTACACTGTGTGTTTAGGAAAGGAGGGGTGCAACTGTTTAAAATGAATCGACTTCGCACCGAGCAGATTGTGAGAGGTGCATTGCAGCACGACATGATTGCCCTTCGCATTCGCATGACACACAAGTTGCGCGATCCACCTACCTTCAATGACCTATTAAAAGAGGTTAGAGAAGAAGAGGATATACTTCAAAGTAGAAATGATGTCAGGAGCACAGTGATGTCTAAGACTGTTACTCCTGTTTCCAAGCCTACTACTGAAACTAATGTCAATCCTGAAGTGGAACAACTGAAAAAAGACATCAGTGTCATGAAAACTGAAATGATTAGCTTTAAAGCTGCTACAGCAGTGCCACTGCAAGCCACCCATAGTCCACAACTTGAATTCTCAGCCAAGATTACACACAGGAAGAGTGACAGCCTGCAAAGAGCTGGAATTTAGGAAGATCGACCTGGAATATTTTGTTATAGATGTGAAGAGGATAGACATTTTAAAAGAGAACGTCAAGGTGAAGAAAATCTTAAGAGAGTTAACAAGCGCCTCATCAAACTGACAAAGAAATCAGGAACCTACCGTGGGAACCAGTAGAGGAATGGCCTGGCATCCCAGTGGTAAAAACACATTCCACCAAGTGCATCAAAAAGATATACATGGCGGAGACTTAACCAAGCTAGTCGTCTTGATTATTTTTTAACGTAATTTTCTCTTGCACCAAAGGTTAAGAAAGTGTTGATAGGGGATAGAATGAGGTCGGATCATCATATAATTGGCATTAATATTGTCCTTACAGAATTTCCACGGGGAAGAGGGTACTGGAAATTTAATCAAAGCTTACTCGAGGATAATTCCTTTTTAGCTAAGACTAAAAAATTTATATCAGAATTTTTCACACATAACATAGGTACAGCAGACCCGATTATTGTGTCGGATGCCTTTAAATGTGCCTTTAGAGGCCATGCAATACAGTACTCTTCTTGGAAAAAAGGCAATTCATCTTAAAAGAGTCAATATTATCCAAAGAAATTGCAGACATAATAGGTCTGATTGATAACAGTAACAGTTATAATACGGAACTTAAGAATAAGTTGGAGGATAAACAAAAAGAAATGGAGGAACTCATACAAGAAAGATCAAATATTATTTATTATAAAAATAAAGCAAGCTGGATGGAATATGGGGAAAAATGCACATCCTTTTTTTAAATCTTCAACATAGGAATGCAACCAATAAGAATGATCTGAAATTAGTCACTAATGAAGGATCCACTTACCACTCGCCAGATGAAATTCTGGAACAGGAAGTAAAATACTTCAAACAGATGTTTTCCTTTCGGTCTTCTCCCTTACCTTTAACAGATTCTAATTGTATGAGTTTTTTCCCTAATAATAACATAAAACTAACAAATACACAAAGATGTTCATGCGAAGGACTCATTACTGAAGAGGAAATGCTGGAAGCTCTTAAAACGTTTAAAGCTGGAAAAACTCCTGGACTGGATGGCATTCCAGTAGAGGTATACCAAACCTTTTTTGACATATTAAGAGGTCCATTACTGGCATGTTTTAATCACTCGTATGTAAATGGTAGATTGTCAGACACACAACAAAAAGGCCTGATTTCATTATTATTGAAACAGGACCCAAGCGGAGCATATAAAGACCCTGTATATTTAAAAAACTGGAGGCCTCTTACACTGCAATGCTGTGATGCCAAAATATTAGCCAAATGTATAGCTCTTAGAATTGAAAAGGTTTTATCGGATATTATTAATCCTAATCAGACAGGCTTCATGCATGGACCTTACATTGGAGACAATATAAGACAAGTTATAGAAACAATAGAACACTATGAACTATCAGGACTATCAGGTCTAATCTTCATAGCTGATTTTGAAAAAGCCTTTGATAAAGTTAGATTGGACTTTATATATAAATGCTTGGAATATTTCAATTTTGGTGACTCTCTAATAAAATGGGTTAAAATTATGTATAGTAACCCTAGATGTAAAATTATAAATAATGGCTATATCTCGCAAGATTTCAATCTGTCAAGAGGAGTTAAGCAGGGCTGTCCTCTGTCCGCTTACCTTTTTGCTGTTGCAATAGAAATGTTAGGGAAAAAATCTGATCTTGTCTGTCAACCATGTATCAAAGATCTCACATGGATGAAGAAAACACGGACAAACAAAGAAATATACCAATTCCATTTGAGAACAAAAAAAATGGTTGCTGTTCCATAGAAATTACAAAATAGCTGGGAAGAAATTTTTGATGTTCCAATCCCGTGGCATAACGCTTTTGGATTGATACACAAAACAACACCAGACTCAAAAATTAGAATATTTCAATTTAAATCATTATATAAAATACTGTCAACAAATAGAAATCTATACAAGTGGGGAATTCAATCTTCCCAACTCTGCAGATTTTGCTCTGAGGAGGCCGAATCTATAGATCATCTTTTTTGGTACTGTCCATATGTAGCATGCTTTTGGTCACAGGTACAAGAATGGATGAATAAATGCAATATTTATCTTGAATTAACATTACAAATA
>JACXGM010028353.1:0-14092 GCA_016801145.1 Umbra pygmaea | reverse complement strand
ACAGTTTAAATAACAATTATATACAGTAATGTACTGTCATTTAATGAATTATGACTGTAATATGTCCTCCGTATTTTTACGGTTTATTGCATGTAATTTAGCAAAACAGTTTTTTACTGTAATTTGACGGAATCCGTCTGGAAACCCTGCTGCCAGAGATTTACCGTTTTTTTACAGTTTTTTTTTTTACAGTGTAGCTTAAGTCTTTAGAATACTCATGTTTAGCCCAATGGAAGGCTACAGTGAAGCTGCTCTAGCCAGAATGAGTTTACACCAGGAACCATTTCAAGATAGTTGTCTAACAAGGATCATTAAGGCATTTTACGATGGCCTAAAAATTGTCATCAAATAATATAATAATAAATACAGGCTACAGTTCTATTGGCTTGTAATCCCTTCAACTGAGGCCAGTGTTTCTTCCTAATTGCATCCATCAATAAAATCTCTACATGTCCTCACCTTCCTGACAGTATTAACAGCTATGGTAGACTACCTAGTCCATGACTTATTCATATTCGGACTGCAATGGTCATTTCCATATGAATTCATTATTAATGGTACGAGCTTTCCTATGAAGGGTTGGTTTGCTCTAACGACTGATGATGTGTGTCAACAATGATTATACTGCATTCGGAGAGCGACACTCCCCATTTAGTATTCTATAAACTCCAGAATATAATTTAGCGTTCTATGCATTTTCATCGCTGCTACAGAGATGAAGGCGAGAGAAAAGCTACCGAGAGAATGTGATGTTGATGTGGATACTGCCGCTGGTTCCACTGGTCATTCCAATGCAGGCTACACGCCCCTCTATGACATGAATTCGACGGAGCTCATAGATTCTAAAGCAAAACTATTTTATATAATTTGACGAAGTCAAAATACGCACAGAAGACAACAAATATAAACAACAAATAATCGGTTTGTATATGTCCATAACGTTTTCGATTCGTTACCATTCCACAATATCAGGGCCAGCAAGTGCAATGCAGGTGTGCGCATGCATCCGTGTGACACATTTCAATTTGGAGAAGCGAGTGTGGGCTCGGTCGCGGCGAAAATCGAGGTGTCCTTGTCCAACGCATTGCTATTCCTCGGAATGAATGAAACATAAACCCGAATCCCACACACTACAGGAGACGTGTAATAACGTGTAATTTAAAAACTGAAGTCGTGTTTGGTACTTACGCACAGCCTCCTTTTTGGGGTCTAGACCGCTGGCAGTATGTTGGATCTTTCCTATTTTATTCTGCAGAACCCAGACCCTCTGGTTTGTGGACATGATTTCGTTCTCCAGCTCCTGAAATAGGGAGCAGGCGTGCTTGGCCAGGTCAGAGAGCTGCCGCAAGGTCCGAGAGAGGACCACATTGTTGATGGAGCACAGATCCTCGATGTTGGACGATCCATCGTCATTTGGAATCGGTTGCCTGCACAGTAACTGAGGTTCCACAATCCTTTTGGCAAATGGCATTTTGAGAAATCGCAAAAAAATATATCCTAAATCCCCCCTTAGAAAAATCAATAAGGATATCCAAGATATGATCAAAAAATGTAAAAAAAACTGTGGTTCTTCGGGCGCTCTTCCGTCCCTTGTCCCCTCCTCAATCCAAAGTTCCCAATGTTTCCTGCAGACCCTCCATCCTTTTCACTCACGATCTTACTCCGTCCGTCCTCACATACAGCTGAAGCGTAGCGCAGCCTACCTGCATACGAGGATCCGCTCTGCCCCAATGATCGTGGCTTGCCTCCGTGGCCTCCCTGTTCCTAGTTTTTCATTGCTATGGAGCAGAGGGTGAGAGGGCTTTAAAGGAAGACGTTACGAAAACGCGAAATGGGATTTAAATAACTGGATCCGGATTTAGGAAGAAGGAACTGAAGCGGCAGTAGCTTGTAATGCATTGAGGGCAAATCAACCGTGAAGCGCATTGAAATTCATATGCCTGCTTCTACAATCATCATGGGAAGAGCAGGGTTTTAAAAATAGAAATGGAATATAGTTAGATCAACAGGTCGTTTATATACTGTAGGTCAGGGGTATTCAACTCTAACCCTACGGGGTCCGGAGCCTGCTGGTTTTCTGTTCTACCTCAACTTAATTGGACTCACCTGGTGTCCCAGGTCTAAATAAATCTCAGATTAGAGGGTTGCAATGAAAAAGTGGAGTGGATCTGGCTTCGAGGTCCAGAGTTGAATACCCCTGCTGTAGGTAGATCTACTGGTAGTGTTGATAAAACATCTGTCAAACATCTGCCCCAAACAATCATCTACTTTCTCATAACCATTATATTTTAAAGGTAGAGTTAAGAGGGTTCTTTCATGGAATCTTTAGAAGTACCTGGCCCTACACACAGACCCGAATGAAGCAACATGATTGGACAGTGAATCTCACAGGGTTGAGCATGCCTGGTGCATGTTTGCATTGTTTCGTCCTGTCCTACTGTATTGTAGGCTACTCCTATTATAAATGTACTCACTGTTATGGGATCTACTTTTGATAACAGATTTGCCTCATTCTATCTATGTCTCATTGGATGTAGACTACAGTATCTGTCCAAGTTTGAATATAAACTACATTTGAACCATGATCAGGTTTCTTGCCCCAAATGTTTTTGGTCATCCCATTTTTTGTCACGTGACTTTTTGACTTTTTTTTGACTTTTTTGTCACGTGGCTCAGAAAATGGATTACATTAATTATTTCCCTCAAAATTTGACAAACAATACCTCCTAATGACAAATCTATTAAAGATAAAAAACACATTTTTTATAAATTTGCTAAGATTTCAAACACTCTTCTTTCACATTGTCATTATAGGGTATTGTTTGTAGAATTTTGAGGAAAATAATGAATTTAAACATTTTCGGGATATGGGTGTAACATAACAAAAAGTGGAAAAAGTTCAGCGCTGTGAATACTTTCCGGATGCACTGTATACCCCATGTCATCAAAACCACTCACTTTAAAACTTTTATTTTCA
Source organism: Umbra pygmaea (assembly GCA_016801145.1). NCBI lineage: Eukaryota > Metazoa > Chordata > Actinopteri > Esociformes > Umbridae > Umbra > Umbra pygmaea. Next base: position 11,115 of record JACXGM010028353.1, on the reverse strand, counting down.
CTTGTAGTTTGCCAGTGAATCTACTTGTAGATTATGCACATGTAAACAACATATTGTACATCTTACCCATAATTGAAGGATAACAAAATATTTTGTAAATCACATAAGTTCAAGACTGCATCTTTAAATCTGCTGGGTAGGTGTGATTGAAATGTGCCCTCCACCTTCACCACACCCTGGTTGTTTTACAGTCTGGAGACATTCCTGCTTTGCATCAATATACTTGATTACACTAAATAATTAGTTCCTAAACTAGGGGTCGAGTCTGATGTGAAAATTGGGTCACAGGGGAATTTCCTGTGACCATGCCTCCTGATATTAAGAAGTTCAGGCACGAGCAAGCATACCCATCTCATTGGTTTTGGCTAGTCAGATAAGCCCCAATCAGAATTGTCACACTACTTTTGAATTGACTGGCTGACCCCTATTTAAAAAAAGTTATGTTAGTAATGCAATAAGATATAATACAAGGTTTTGCAATCAATATTCATAGGCACAAGCAAAATATTGTCTATTGAATTGTAAATTGGGTTTGGGTCGTGAGAATTTTTAGATTTTTAAATTGGGTTGCATGCCAGAATTTGGTGTAGCAGTCTAAGCTCCCGACTTGAAAACACTTGACCCTTAAGGACGAGGTTTCGAGTGCAACTGCTTTCTACTGTCCTGTCCAATAATAATAATAAAAATACCACAAATGAAAAATAAAAAGTACAACAATAAAAAATACAAATCTGAAAGTGATACGGGCATGTTTAAGTCTTTAGAGAAATTCTGTCAAAATCGCCTGAAATCCTCTGCATATTAAATACATAAATGTGATTTTGTTCTCAAATATTCATATATTTCACAATTTTTCTCCCCTCCCATTTGGTCATGTCCAAGTTCCCTATAACCCTGCCTTTTTGGCAGCTCCACAACTCCCTGGACAGATGGTGAAGGGCGTTCACATGTCGTTGAGCTTCTTTTCACACTGCTCATTCAACACTGAAGCCTTCAGTCAGATCATGTACGGAATGATTACATTCACCAATGAACTTACAGGTGCCCAACCTGCACACAAGAAGTCGCTGGAGCGCAAACATGGCAAGGAAGATAATCAGATTTATCTATCCCAAATAGATAAATAACGCTATGCCAATTTGTGCTGCCTTGTGCTGGAGGTTCCGGGCAAAGTCAGAGAAGCTATAGTCAGGCTCAAACCACTAACAATCATGATATAACTTTTCCTCCAGGGCATTGAATTAGCCCACTACACCACATGGACTTCCATCAAATAAATAAAAAATTAAAGGTCCATATGTCATATTACCTTCATTGATTTATATATTCACCGGCCACTTCATTAGGTACAATTCAACTGCTTGTTAATGCAAATCTAATCAGCCAATCATGTGGAAGCAAGTCATTAGATTTAGGCATGTAGACATGGTCAAGAATGGGGAAGAAAAATGTGGAATGTTGTTGGTGCCAGACGTGCTGGATTGAGTATTTCAGAATGTGCTGATCTACTGGGAATTTCCCGCACAACCATTGCCTAGGGTTTACAGAGAATGGATGAAAAAAGAGAAATGTCCAATGAGTGGCAGTGAGCGAAAAATGCCTTGTTGATGGCAGAAGTCAGAGGTGAATGGCCAGACTTGTTCAATATAGAAAGGCAACAGTAACATAAATGGCCAGTTGTTACACACAATGTATGCAGAAGACCATCTCTGAATGCACAACATGTCAAACCTTGAAGCAGGGGCTACAGCAGCAGAAAACCACACCGGGTGCCACTCCTGTCATCTAAGAACGGCTACAAATAGACAATTGAAGATTGGAAAAGTATTGCATGGTCTGATGAGTCTCGATTTCTGCTGTGAAATTCAGATGGTATGTTCAGAATTTGACGTAAACAACATGAAAGCATGGATCCATCCTGCGTAATGCTGGTGGTGGTGTAATGGTGTAGGGGATATTTTCTGGGCACACTTTGGGCCCCTTAGTTCCAATTGAACATTGTTTAAATGCCACAGCATACATGAGTATTGTTGCTGACAATGTTCATATGTTTTTGACCACTGTGTTCCCATATTGTATTGGCTACTTCCAGCAGCACAACACGCAATTTCACAAAGCTCGCATGATCTCAAACTGGTTTCTTGAACATTACAATGAGTTCACTGTGCTTAAAATATCTCCACAATCACCAGATCTCAATCCAATCAAGCACCTTTGGGATGTGGTGGAAGGTGAGATTTGCATCATGGATGTGGAGCCGAAAAATCTGCAGCCACTGTGTGATGCAATAATGTCAATATATACCAAAAACTCTGAGGAATGTTTGTAGCACCTTGTTGAATCTATACCATGAAGAATGAAGGTAGTTCTTAAGACAAAAGGGGGTCCTACTTGGTGCTAACAAGGTGTACAGCACCTAATGAGTTTATATAGATAGCAGTGGCTAACATTTGATGTTTGCAATGGCTGTTTAAAGACAACTGAACCATTAGTTAGATTTTGTACAGGTTTCAGTTACAGTGATGAATCATCTAACATAAAATTGTAAAATAGTGAAACAGTCCTTTAACCTCTTTGAGGGCTGCTGGTTTAGACCTCAGACAGGCATTATTCCACATTCAAGTTAACTGAATGGCTGTTATTCAAGTTCACTCAATAGGTCTTTCCTGGCCGTTCATTCATATTTCTGCTGAACGCGTGTTTCACTAAACCCATACTGTTGTTGTGGGTGTCATTCAGACTTAAGCTCCGCCCATGTGGAGGCTGTAGAAGGCCTATATCAGTATTAGAACAGAACTGCCAGGTTAGCAAAGCCAAAGGGAGGAAGCTACTGGGCTGATTTTGCAGGTCCAATGACTCACTGTCTGGGTCAAATTTGGTCTGCACAGGCGTTGTTCATTTATTTTTATTTTTTTTCAGTTTAAAGATGGAGTCTGTGACTTTTGCAATTAACAATATATTATTTTAAACCTCCCATGTTTGCCTGCATGTGTAATGAGGTATTTAAATGTACAGTACATCATCTCTAAGTAGAAGAGATAAGTTAGCCATTACATTTTACTAGGGTGGTTTGGATGACATGTCATACAGCATCAAAACATGACATAATACACAATTTTCAGGAACCCTTTTCAGCTCAATAGCACCACATTTACAACTTGGGCTTTGTGCAGGCAACTCAAGTTCCTCCACACCGAACTCATCGAACCATGTCTTTCTAGATCCTGCTTTCTGCACAGTTGAAGCGACACACTGGAAGAAGAATGAGTAGCCCCCCCCAAACTTTCAACACAATGTTGGAAGCACCCAATTTTCTAAAATGGTTTTGTATCCTATAGCATTAATATGGCCCTTCACTGAAACTAAAGGGCCTTGCCTAAACTCTGACAACTAGCCCCAGACCACTAGCAGTAGGGGTGTCCGCATACTTTTGGTCATATAGTGTATAACAGTGTGGGCAAAATTAGGTCAGCTTATAGGAGTAGGTCAATAAATAAGCCATGGTGGCCCTACCTTAACACTGAAGGATATAGTGCTAGTAAAAAGGTGCAAATGAAGGAGGAACTTACAGTGACTGCAAAAGTATTCAGCCCCCTTGAACATTTCAACCTTTTGCCCCATTTCAGGCTTCAAACATAAAGATATAAAACTGTAATTTTTTGTGAAGAAGCACCAACAAGTGGGACACAATCATGAAGTGGAACAAAATTTATTGGATATTTCAAACTTATTTAACAAATAAAAAACTATCAATTTGGGTGAGCAAAAATATTCAGCCCCTTTACTTTCAGTGCAGCAAACTCTCTCCAGAAGTTCAGTGAGGATCTCTGAATGATCCAATGTTGACCTAAATGACTAATGATGATAAATAGAATCCACCTGTGTGTAATCAAGTCTCTGTATAAATGCACCTGCTCTGTGATAGTCTAAGAGGTCCATTTAAAGCACAGAGAGCATCATAAAGAACAAGGAACACACCAGGCAGGTCCGAGATATTGTTGTGGAGAAGTTTAAAGCCGGATTTGGATACAGAAAGATTTCCCAAGCTTTAAACATCCCAAGGAGCACTGTGCAATGGATAATATTGAAATAGAAGGAGTATCACAACACTGCAAATCTACCAAGACCAGGCCGTCCCTCTAAACTTTCAGCTCATACAAGGAGAAGACTGATCAGAGATGCAGCCAAGAGGCCCATGATCACTCTGGATGAACTGCAGAGATCTACAGCTGAGGTGGGCGAGTCTGTCCATAGGACAACAATCAGTTGTATACTGCACAAATCTGGCCTTTATGGAAGAGTGGCAAAAAGAAAGCCATTTCTGAAAGATATCCATAAAAAGTGTTGTTTAAATTTTGCCACAAGCCAACTGGGAGACACACCAAACATGTGGAAGAAGTTGCTCTGGTCAGATGAAACCAAAATCGAACTTTTCGGCAACAATGCAAAACATTATGTTTGGCGTAAAAGCAACACAGCTCATCACCCTGAACACATCATCCCCACTGTCAAACATGGTGGTGGCAGCATCATGGTTTGGGCCTGCTTTTCTTCAGCAGGGACAGGGAAGATGGCTAAAATTGATGAGAAGATGGATGGAGCCAAATACCGGACCATTCTGGAAGAAATCCTGATGGAGTCTGCAAAAGACCTGAGACTGGGATGGAGATTTGTCTTCCAACAAGACAATAATCCAAAACATAAAGCAAAATCTACAATGGAATGGTTCACAAATAAACATATCCAGGTGTTAGAATGGCCAAGTCAAAGTCCAGACCTGAATCCAATCGAGAATCTGTGGAAAGAACTGAAAACTGCTGTTCACAAACGCTCTCCATCCAACCTCACTGAGCTTGAGCTGTTTTGCAATAAGGAATGGGCAAAAATTTCAGTCTCTTGATGTGCAAAACTGATAGAGACATACCCCAAGCGACTTACAGCTGTAATCGCAGCAAAAGGTGGCGCGACAAAGCTGAATAATTTTGCACGCCCAATCTTTCAGTTTTTTATTTGTTAAAAAAGTTTGAAATATCCAATAAATTTTGTTCCAATTCATGATTGTGTCCCACTTATTGTTGATTCATCACAAAAAATTACAGTTTCATATCTTTATGTTTGAAGCCTGAAATGTGGCAAAAGGTTGAAAAGTTCAAGGGGGCCGAATACTTTCGCAAGGCACTGTAACACGTACTGTACAATGATGGGAGGATAGCATCTGACTTTCATCAATCTTTAAAGGAAGCCACTATGAAAAAGTTTATATACTAAATATAATGTAATATATAATAAAAAACGAAAGTACATATAATAATACATAATACAACCCGAATTCCAGAAAAGTTGGTATGTTTTTTAAATTAAAATAAAATGAAAACTAAGACTTTCAAATCACATGAGCCAATATTTTATTCACAATAGAACATAGATAACATAACAAATGTGTAAATGGAGAAAATGTACACTTTTATCCACTAAATGAGCTCATTTAAAATTTAATGCTTGCTACTAGGTCTCAAAAAACTTGACAAGGGGCTAACAAATGGCTGAAATAGCCAAAAAACTGGAAAACATTTAACTGGGAGAACATCTAGCATCTAATTGTGACTTGGAATCTCCCATGGCAAGAGGGTTTTCGGTCATTCATGCAGATCAATGAGCAAGACTTACAGCTGGCGATGCAAACTAACTGGTCGACTGGTTGAGTCTGTTTTCCCAAGATGGCGCTTGCCTGTATACGCGAACGGTAATGTCTTTTAAACTATCTTTTTAATAAACTGTCTGTACACTTACAAATTTCTCAATGCTTTGGTTTGCATGTAGGGACCCTCATTATGCTACAGTGGAAGTGTAGTGCTATTTTGAGCCTTGTTAATGGTATAAAATACTGATTTTTCATGCCCTCATAATTAGCGTTATAAGGTAATTATCAGTTCACACTAAAATTGGGCACATTCAATTAGCATGAAAATATAACCCAGAGAACGGTCAATTCGGTACCCATGTGGTATTAACCCCTAGGTTTATTTTGCGCTAGAATTGTTATTTCAAAAACGTCCCAACTTTTCTGGAATTCAGGTTGTATATAAATATCTAATAATATAGAGAATTTCATTACAGTAGCCTTATCAAAGTTCATAGTACATTCTTATCTTGAATTACTAGAGATGTCTATGGTATGATACGAGTTACACATAACACATACAGTATCACCAGGACAGATTGAATAAATGTTGTCTGTCACAAATCTGTGATTAAAGAGCTCCCTCTTGTGGAAGATCTCTCAAGTTCATTTAATATTTAAAAAATCACTACTGACATCTTTGTTTGCGGTCCAGAACCATCAGAAATAACTGAGCACAGCACTTACTATAGATGCAAAATGGTTCAATTTGCAATGTGAGGGGAGTGTTCTGGAAGCTTTACATTTGGTTCACCTCGGTTGACTGTGTGACTTTGCACAACACCATATCATCAAGTTTGCAGAATACTTGACCTGTTTTGACCTACTATAGAGTGATTGTTTCCATCTATTAATGGACACTCACTTTATAATTTTTTTATCTGTTATTATTTTTGAAGGAAATCTCTCAAATAAGGCAAATTGTTAGGTTTTGGAGAAGAGAGTATGTAGAGAAATTCCAGTTCCTCTGGGTCCACTTTAACAAGGATCTAGCGTGGTCCTCACACACAGACGAAATTTGGAAAACCGCTGTACCAACCAGAGCATCCTGACTAGCTGCATCACCCACCGCCTGGTGTGGGAATACCAACAAATGGGAATGCAAAGTAGTGAAGAAAGTGTGGTGTGGTAGGCCCAATACATCACAGTGACCAAACATACACATCGAGGAGCTTTACTTCACACAGTGCTGTCGGAAGGCACAGGGTATCACCAAAGACCACAGTCACCTGAACAACAAACTGTTAAATCTAATTCCGCATGGTAAGAGGAACCGGAGCATCAACACACACACCAGTAGACTGAAGGACAGTTTCTACCCACAACAAGCCATAAGATTTCTCAATAGCTGAAATGGCACATATTTTTCTGTATTATTTCCTGCTGCACTGCTGCTAACTAAATACCTGTGTATATACTACAGTATATAGCTTTCACCGCTGCTTATCCCATACATTTCCTAACAATGCCATATATGTATATTATTGTATTGTTGTATTATTATTATTACTCTTATTTCATAAATTCTGCTATAACATTTTTTGGTGGGGAAGGGATTTATACTCGAACAAGGGATGTTAAAAATTAATCTTATTCTGATCTATAAATCAATCTGCCCAAGTCAATCTTTCAGGCACACTGTCATTAAAAATAGCACAATAAGTCAGGATACTACTCCATCTACTATCACTGTTGAGAAGACCGGGTCACACATTTTCAGGGTCCAGATGCTACTAACAGAAAATAAACACAATGTGGAAAACAGTTTAGTGCATTTCACGCTGATGTACTAAATTGCAGAGTTTTCGTCACCATCTGGTGGACAGTTGCGTCCTTACACCCTCAAAACTGACATGGTCTGAAGTTATAAAATTCAAGTTTCAAGTTTTGTTTATTTGTCACATGTAAAGGGGACGCAGATGTAATTGCAAGTACAGTGAAAATCTTGTGCCACAACTCAGCAATGCAGTTATAATAGTAAAAATAAATAAAGAATAAAAAGTAAACAATAAGATATAAGGGTGATAGGAGAGTAGCAACTTACATACAGTCTGTACATATGAATAATACCCTATGAATTGTACTGTGGTGTATAAATAGTACACCATGTTACACCAATGTGTTATCAATCAAAGGGTTACTGAATGATAAACTTAATTTTTGTTTTGATTGAAAAGGCAGATTTCAATAAGAAAGACCCAATTGGGGTGCAAAAACCACATTGAGCTATGGAAATCGCATTCATGAATTTAGAAAAGTAACTGTATAACTCAAGATTATCAATAAATTACAGTGTTTGAATGAGTAGGCACATTTCCAGTATAGGACCAATCAGGGTTCAAACTAGCAACCTTTCGATTCAGAGTTTTCCTCTCTAGACATCGAGCATCTACAGATTATGTTCCTGTAAATTAATTCCAAGAATACAACGCATGAGTCGACATGTCTGCCTGACTTTTGCTGTTAATTGGAAATGCCTTTATATTTTCTTGACTTATACGGAGATGTTAAAAAAAAATCCACAGTGTTGTATTTTTTTAAGATTTGTTTTTTGGGTGGTATTTAAAAAGGCAAGCCTATTCATTGCAATGTGTCAAATATCAGTGACAGCTTTTAAAAGTAAATTCAGAGTTTGAGTTGGTAGCTTAATCCTGCTGCTTGTAGAACAGTAATGAAGCCTTGAATGCCCATCACTACGTAGCAATTATCGTCTTCTTGAGAGAAACACACAGTATAACGACAACAAACAATAACTGACAGCTGACATGCACACACGATAGAACTAAATACACAAATATTTACCAATATATATGCAGACAGCTGGGAGACCAATCAAAAACAGTGAAAGGACAATCAACCCATGTGACAAACAGAAGCGGAAAAACCTAAATGAACAGTATACAAATCGGGGAGAAATCACAAAATTACAAACAGGGGAGCAACTAAAACAGGGGTCCGGTCCATTAAGGGGACTGTGAAACCTGTGGGCATGCCAATATTGATTTCACAGAAATGTGTATTATGGTTTACAACCCCAAATTCCAAAACATTTAGGACAGTATGGAAAATGCTAATAAAAATCAAAGAGAACTGATTTATAAATGTACTTTGACATGCATTTAAACAAAAAATGTATAAAGAAAAGGTATTTGATGTTTTACCTAATCAACTGCATTGTTTTTTTTACAGTTAATGTTTATTTTGAAATAGATGCATGTAACACGTTTCAAAAAAGTTGGGACCCGTGCAATTTAGGACAAATTCTAACAAATCCTATGGTGGTGTGAGAGAGAGTGAGACATATGCAAAGGATTATACTTAAGGCTTGAAGTGGAAAAAAAGGTGCCATTACTTGATCGTTTTATATAAAAAAAATCCTTCAAGGTCTTAGGGGTCTTAGTTGATTTTTTGGCCTCATATTTTGACCTACAGTGAAGTGCCTTATGGTTCTAAACTCAGCAGACCCACGGCTACAACATGGATGAATGAATTCCAACATCCTGGGTCATTGACTTTTATGTTTTATTACATTTTTATTCCAAAAAACTAAAGAATGTATGTATGTATGTATATTTTGTTGTTTTTCATGTGTAAAAGCATTTAAACTATAATGAATAAGGCTTTTTAATGCTTTTCTTCAAGCCCCCAGGGCTCTTGGACCAGTGTGCAAAGTTTGGAGGCCATACAAACGAGTCATCATCAAAATGCTGCATTTCTTACTATATTTTTATATGTTTTTAAAAAAATCCGATTCATTTTTCAGAAATACATACTGTAGTAATTTTCCGATGTAAACAAGCATACTGAAATCACACTACTGTCTAATTTTTATTTTTTTGCTTTAAATACAAAAGTTGCATAGTGTACATTCAAGAAACAGTACACAATTCAGTTATATTATCTGATTGGATTTTTGATGGTAGCATTTCAGCAACTACTAAACATTTTTGGGGGTGACAAATAGTGTTAGCGAAGGAATATGATGTTTACAAACTTACTGTAATCACATCAGTATGCCATGGGAATAAACTGATTAACTGATGAACTGATTCATTTGGAGATTTTCTTCCCTTTGCCAGTCATAGACAGACGTTGTCATATATAGATAAATGCAGTAAATTAGAGGGCAAATAGTGCTAAACTAAATCCAATTTAAGCACAGTTATTAAAGTTATTGTTAATGTCGGTCATGTGGTAGGGAAAGGGCTAGCAGCCTGCTCATTAGTAAAAAGCTACATGATCAACAGGCTCTGTGCTGCTGGTGGTACTGGTAACTTGCTGAGGCTGCTCCTGGCCTTCATTTAGTTCTGGTTGGGTAGTTCACACACTCATTTCTGTTGAGTCATGTGGCTCTGAACAAGCTTGTTTTTTCCAGTGGTGTAGTGGTTTATGAATAGGTGGGTGTGCTTTTATGCCCCCAAACCCAGGAACAAAGTGAAAGTGCTCTAAAATAAATCGGATCCCTGATCTGACAAGGTAAATCACATTATTCTGTCCTTGAGCACAGCAGTTAACATTAAATGCTCCAAGGGTGCTCATTATGGCAGCAGCAGCACATTCAAAGCATTTTTTTCAAATACAAAACAATTTTGAACATGGATTATATGCTGCTATTAGTATGTACAAAACAATTCCAGTCAGAACAATGAATTATAAGAAAAACTGAAGCCAATTTTTGTTATATACCTATGCAACTCCACTCTATAGTATGTATTCTACCTGGCTGAGGTTGGATCCAGTGTAGTACCAAGGATTTGTAGGTTTCTCAGTCAATAGCCGCTTTCCGACCGAAGGGATTTTTGCAGTTCCTAGAACATAACGTTCCTATAACCCTTTTTTTCTTGCTTTCTGATAGAAGAAATTGCGGGATTATTTAGTTCCTCGCACCGCAGTTCCTATAACCTTTTTAGCTCCTACTCCAGAGCAGGGTCTTTCCATTTTCCCTTTTCCTAGGTCCACGTTGATTGGTCCAACTTAAATTACACCGGTCACTCGCTTCGTTTGTCTGTTGCGTATAATGCTACATATCATGCTGGAGCCTTCGTCATTTGTGTTTCTGTGTTAAGTAGCTACTCAATTTCTATGAATCCAGTCTAGTTTTTAAACGCCGCGGTTCGAAGTCCGTTATTAGGACATTATCATCACAACATTATTTTTTATAAAATTGTAAAATTTTCAGCCTCGTAATCTGAAAGAACAGCAAGCCGCGGTAGGAACCCAGCACTACTTGGGCTGAAAACGACCAGGGCCCGGTTCCCCGATAACGTTCACTCTTAGCCCGCTAAGAAGACTCTAAAAGATATATCTTACAGAAGTTGTTTACGTTCGTAAGTGTGTTCCCCGAAGTCTCCCTTAGAATCTTCTTATCACGTCGCACTTAAGCTGCCTCTTAAGTGCGACGTTACAAGGCGCTGTCCCAAGGGAAGGTGCTGAAT
>JACXGM010028352.1:0-14092 GCA_016801145.1 Umbra pygmaea | reverse complement strand
GCCTTGGGGAACCCCACAAGTTACCTCCAATAATTGAGACTTACAATAATCTATTTGGACATATTGCTGCCTTTTCTCTAAGTAACTACTTATCCAAGAGTGAGATACCCCTCTAATTCCATATATTTTTAGTTTCTCTAATAGGATGCCATGGTCGACAGTATCAAATGCTTTTTTAAGATCTAAAAATACTCCGACTTGTTCTTTATTGTTATTGCTGAAGTACATTATACAGACACTGAGTGAACGCGGCATTTAAACCTGCAGTCACCTTTTAAAGCAATCTGATCTATGTCGATTTGTCACAGTAGGATAATGCCAAGATGGAAATTCATACATTCAGGACATTCTTTGACAATGTATAAAAAAGAAAGACAAAGGAATAAACAAAACAGCTGAAAAACAAGTAGAAAAACATTAAAAACAAATTAATTGACAGTAAGGCTTTTATTTAAAATAGGTTGGTTTCATACAGGACGTATCAATGGATATACAAGGTTGTATTTGAACCAATGTATTCATAAGTAAATATTGGAGGATATTGTGTTGCTGGGCAACTGGATCAATAATCAACATTAACCACAGTCTAGGTGAGGTCATTTCTGTAACAGTCTGTTTAAGAAAAGGGTTAGTGCAAACATTGGGACCATGGTGAATATTATAAATTATTATTTATTCTTCAGTCGTACAGCCTGGTGTCAGAAGTGATGCTTTTAGTGCTTCATTTGGAAGTACACACTGGAAGACGTTTTCATGCAGTGATTGCCTATCACAATGCAATTCTCACAACATGTTAATACGAATGTCGTTTAGTATTACATCATGGGTCTGCTATCCATGTTTTGATTTTCATCTCACATTTCATGCAGAGATGCTACGCAATGCAATTCACATACAAAATAAAAAAATACAAATAAAAGTAGTACAAAAGAAAAATCTAAAACTTGAGACCAAAATTAGAGTTATGACGGGACCCCCCCCCCAACCGACACACACTGGCTCTGACCAGCTAGTCTGGAGCAGAGCTCTCTGCCCTCCAGGGAATTAAAAGCAGTGGATCAGTAGAGTAAGAAGAGTATAGAAGACTGTCAATCTAAAGACTCTTAATGCCTTAGGGACGTAAATGAGTGAACATTTCAGGGAAAAGCCTCCCTGGGGATAGCGTCATCTGAAAGTGCATTTCTGACCAGAGGAGATGGCCTAATGGGCCAATCTGCAATTGCAGCATCTATTTGTGGACTTTTAAATTAATTATATATGCCCAATGATTCTTAAAGAAGAAAACTTGTAAATGATTCATAAGCTGTCTTACCTTATCAGAACCCCAAATGTAAGCTTGTTCTCCCAGGTTCCATTATTAATGGATATTAAAAGATATGTTTGTATTTTCAGCACTCCCTAGCATTTACAAGGGAAATAGCAGGAAGAAGCCATAGCATCTTATTATATAAAAACAGTTTACAATGTGTGGTGTGGAATACATTTTTATAACCTTTTGTGCCAGTGATATGAATACAAAAAAGGTGTAGTTGCCGTACAAGGTTTAGCCTTACCAGCTAGTGATGGAGGTAACAGTTAGCTAGTTTGGCAAGCTAGCTAACATTTAGCATATCCTGTTTGTAGTATAATTATAGCTAACAAATGGTTTTCTACCCATCTGTTCAGGTTCACATGTGCCCCTGTATTCCTCAATTGCTTTAACGTTTTGCCTACATTACAGTTTTTCCCTCTAGAAATGTGTGTCAATTTCTTTCAGAGTGCTGTGATCGGGCCATTGAATGCTTCTTTCCATCCTGTAATTGTTTCTGTTCTGAAGGGAGTCGGTGAACAGGGTTGGTCAATGTCACTATGGAGCCATCTGCAAAGGGGCAATGAGACACACCACAACAATGAAACAGAAATACAGAAAACACTTTAGCATCACTGAGAAACACAGAATAAGTCAATGATACTATTAGCTCAAATAATAATTTCTCAATTTCTCAAATGCTCCTTTAAATAAGATTAGTATTTATCTATTTTTAAACCAAAAAAATTGTACATATGGCGTCTTTAAATATGACTGAAAACTTAGACTAGGAAGATTTGAAGAGAGACAGAGAGGAGGCGAAGAGGAAGAGGAGAGAGAGCGGCAGGCAGGAAGTAGTATTTTGAACAAATATCTTGGATGGTGGAAGCTCTTCTGTCCACAGATCAAAGGAGAGTCAGGAGACAGACATGGATTGGTCCTTGGGTGGTTGGGTTTCATGTCTATTTTTAAGATGAGAGACGGAGAGGAGGGGAAGAGGACGAGGAGAGACAGAGAGGAGAGGAAGAGGAAGACGAGAGATGGAGAGGAAGAGGAAGATGAGAGAAGGAGAGGAGAGGAAGAGGAGAGACGGAGAGGAAGAGCAGAGATGGAGCGGCAGCCAGGAAGTAGTGGGGAAAAAAACAACAAGAGCGAGAGGGAGGAAGAAAGACAAGGGGGGTGATGAGAGAGGGGAGGATGAAGGGAGTGAGAGAATAGAGAGAAAGTGACAGGAAGCCAAATGGAGAAGAGGACATCAGGCAACACAAGTTACATTCACATTAACAACAATAGTCTACAGTATAAATGACTGAGACAAATGGTGCATCCCAAATGACAGCCTTTTCTCTTTAGAGCCATGAGCAAAATAAAGCCAAAGTGAAGGGCATGTGGTGCTATTTAGAACACCCACTAAAATGAATATTTCCTACTGCCCAGATGGGTGGCCACTACTTTATTAAGCAACAATCCAGACCCCAGTGCCAGCTTGGGTTAATTGCAATGGGGATCAGTTAATTATTTGTGTCCATATAGCTGGAAGACTTTGTCAATTTATTTTGACCTTCCCTCTCTCTGTGTCTCTCTCTCTCTCTCTGTCTCTCTCTCTCTGTCTGTGTCTCTCTCTATCTCTGTCTCTCTCTCTGTCTGTCTGTCTCTCTCTCTGTCTGTCTTCTCTCTTCTGGGTGTTTCAATCCCTCTCTCTCTTTGTGTTTATCCTTAAGGCCTCTCATCTCTCTGATGCCTGTATAAATAGACTGGTCATTAAGAGTCAGACAGACAGACAGACAGACAGACAGACAGACAGACAGACAGACAGACAGACAGACAGACAGACAGACAGACAGACAGACAGACACACACACACACACACACACACACACACACACACACACACACACCATCACAGAAATAGAAATACAGAGAGAGACAGAGAGATTTGATTCTTAAAATGTGTTTTTTTCTACCTATTTATATAGTCATACTGTATAATAGTATGTGTTCTTGTGATGGGAGTGCTACAGGGAATGGACACAGCACTGTTAATTTCAACAGCTATTTTAGTCTTCCTTAGTTTGAGTTTATTTCAGTAAAAGAAAACTGGACAAAGCTGTAATGTAGTTGGAATATGGAATCTGCACATGATGGGAGGTAAGATTTAGAGTAAACACAGTGAGCTCCAGAATTACTGGCACCACTGATTGGCACTGCACAAACAATATTTAAAAAAACATCCATCCATCCATTTTCGTCCTCTTATCCAGGATCAGGTCGCAGGGGGCAGCAGCTCCAGCAGGGGACGCCAAACGTCCTTTTCCCGAGCCACATCAACCAGCTCCGACTGGGGGATCCCGAGGTGTTCCCAGGCCAAGTTGGAGATATAATCTCGCCAACTAGTCCTGGGTCTTCCCCGAGGCCTCCTCCCAGCTGGACGTGCCTGGAACACCTCCCTAGGGAGGCGCCCAGAGGGCATCCTTACCAGATGCCCAAACCACCTCAACTGGCTCCTTTCAACGCAAAGGAGCAGGGGCTTTACTCTGAGATCCTCATGGATGCTTCTCACCCTATCTCTAAGGGAGACGCCCCCCACCTTCCTAAGGAAACCCATTTCGGCTGCTTGTACTTTGGATCTCGTTCTTTCTATCATGACCCAGCCTTCATGACCATAGGTTAGGGTAGGAACAAAAACTTCCCAGTAGATTGAGAGCTTTGCCTTCTGGCTCAGCTCTCTTTTCGTCACAACGGTGTGATATATTGAGTGTAATACCGCCCCCGCTGCGCCGATTCTCCGACGAATCTCCCGCTCCATAGTCCCCTAACTCGCGAACAAGAGCCCAAGGTATTTGAACTCCTTCACTTGGGGTAAGGACTCATTCCCTACCTGGAGTAGGCACTCGATTGGTTTCCTGTTGAGAACCATGGCCTCAGATTTAGAGGTGCTGATCCTCATCCCAGCCGCTTCACATTCGGCTGCGAACAATCCAGTGAGTGCTGAAGGTCACAGGCAGATGATGCCATCAGGACCACATCATCCGCAAAAAGCAGCAATGAGATCCTCAGCCCACCGAACTGCAACCCATCCCCAATCCGACTAGGCCTCGATATCCTGTCCATAAATACTACAAACAGGATTGGTGACAAAGCGCAGCCCTGGCGGAGACCAACCCTCACTTGAAACGAGTCCGACTTACTGCAGAGAACCCGGACACAGCTCTCGCTTTGGTCGTACAGAGATTGGATGGCCCTAAGAAGGGACCCCCTCACCCCATACTCCCGCAGCATCTCCCACAGTATCTCCCAGGGGACCCGGTCATACGCCTTCTCCAAATCCACAAAACACATATAGAGAGGATGGGCATACTCCCAGGCCCCCTCCAGGACCCTTGTGAGGGTAAAGATCTGATCCGTTGTTCCATGGCCAGGACCAAATCGGCATTGTTTCTCTTCAATCTGAGGTTCGACTATCGGCCGAACCCTCCTTTATAGCACTTTAGAGTAGACTTTACCAGGAAGGTTGAGAAGTGTGATACCGCTGTAATTGGGACACACCCTCTGGTCCCCCTTTTTGAACAGGGGAACCACCACCCCAGTCTGCCACTCCTTTGGCACTGTCCCAGACTTCCATGCAATGTTGAAGAGGCGTGTCAGCCAAGACAGCCCCTCCACACCCAGAGCTTTCAGCATTTCTAAACGGATCTCATCAATCCCTGGGGCTTTGCTATTGTGGAGTTGTTTGACTCCCTCAGTGACTTCCACCAGGGAAATTGACGACAATCCCCCATCATCCTCTAGCTCTGCCTCTGATATAGAGGGCATAGTAGTTGGATTTAGGAGTTTCTCAAAGTGCTCCTTCCACCGCCCTATTACCTCCTCAGTTGAGGTCAACAGAATCCCACCCTTACTGTATACAGCTTGGATGGTACCACACATCCCCCTTCTGAGGTGGTGGACGGTTTTCCAGAAGCACTTTGATGCCGACCGAAAGTCTGTCTCTATGTCTTCTCTGAACGTTTCCCACACCCGCTACTTTGTATCTTTCACGGCAGAGTCTGCAGCCCTTCGGGCCCTTCGGTACCCTGCAACTGCCTCTGGAGTCCTCCAGTATAACATCCCGGAAAGACTCCTTCTTCAGTCGGACGGCTTCCCTGACCACTGGTGTCCACCACGGTGTCCGTGGGTTACCGCCCACAGCTTCCCACGCAGCTTCAGCAATGGAGGTTTTGAACATTGTCCACTCGGGTTCAATGCCCCCAACCTCCACAGGGATGCAAGAAAAGCTCAGCCGGAGGTGTGAGTTTAAAGTTGGACAGGAGCCTCCTTCAGACGTTCCCAATTCACCCGCACTACCCGTTTGGGTTTATCAGGTCTGTCCAGTCTTCCCCCACCCCCTGACCCAACCACCACCACCAGATGGTGATCGGTTGACAGCTCTGCCCCTCTCTTCACCCGAGTGTCCAAAACATACGGCCTCAGATCCGATGAAACGATTATAAAATTGATCATTGACCTTCGGCCTAGGTAGCTCTGGTACCAAGTACACTTATGAGCATCCCTATGTTCAAACATGGTTTTCGTTATAGACAATCCATGACTAGCACAGAAGTCCAACAATGAACAACCACACGGGTTTAGATCAGGGAGGCCGTTCTTTCCAATCACGCCTCTCCATGTGTCTCCATCATTGACCACGTGCGCGTTGAAGTCGTCCCCCAGCAGAACTATGGAATCCCCAACTTGAGCCCCATACAGGACTCCATTCAAGGTCACCAAGAAGGCTGAATACTCTGAACTCCTGTTTGGTGCATATGCACAAACAACAGTCACAGTTTTTCCCACCAGCAAACCGCAGGTGCAGGGAGGCGACCCTCTTGTCCACCGGGGTAAACTCCAATGTAGCGGCGCTCAGCGGATGGCTTGTAAGTATCCCCACACCCACCCGGCGCCTCACACCCTGGGCAACTCCGGAGAAGAAAAGAGTCCAACCCCTATCCAGGAGAATGGTTCCAGAACCGAGACTGTGCGTAGAGGTAAGCCCCACCAGATCTAATTGGTAGCGCTCCACCTCCCGCACTGTTTCCGGCTCCTTCCCCCACAGAGAGGTGACATTCCACATCCCCAGAGCCAGCCTCTGCTGCCCAGGTCTGGTCCGTTGAGGCCCCTGACCTTCACTACCACCCATTTGGCAGCGCACACGACCCCAGCGGTTCCTCCCACAGGTGGTGGGCCCATGGGATGGAGAGGGAGGTGCTACGTTGCTTCTTCGGGCTGTGCCTGGCCGGGGTCCGTGGCAAACCCGGCCACCAGGCCCTCGCTGATGAGCCCTCCATCCGTGCCTGGCTCCAGATGGGGGCCTCTGGCTTCCTCCGGGCATTTGGGTCATTTTAAAAACATAAACAATATAATTAAAGAGATAAACTCAAAATACCAAAATGTGAGAAACACTGTACTGTATTAATGTCACAATGGAACCAACCAAAAACATACAATTATTTAACACAAAAGAAATGTCACCAATATCTAGGTTCCATATTTGTTGTCACCCCTTTATTTAGCTATTTGGGCAACCATTTCTAGCAAGGATAACAATGTTTGACAAAGTTAAGAAACACATGTGGAGTGATTTTGGACCATACCTCTATGCAGATCCTTTCAATATCCTACACATTATTGGGTTTGCGCTTTTCAACTGCCCTATTCAACTCAGCCCACAGGTTTTCAATGGGATTGAGGTCCGGCGGCTGAGATGGACGTGGCAGACCATTGATTTTGTTGTCATTGAACCATTTGTTATTGAGTGTGTGGATATTGAGGTATGTTTTGGGTGATTCTCTTGTTGGAACGATTTTCAAAGGGATATTGCATGCGTGTTACCTTATTTTTATACCATAGTGGAACAGGAAGTGATGTAATGGCTCAATATAGTTCCTTAAAACTTGATGAACTTAAATAAGAAAAATATAATTCCTGGGTTAAGTTTGGTCGATGTTATTTACAATCATCTTTAAGGGGTCCATTGATTGTGAAACCTTGATTTGGAGGACATTGATTTTTAATTTAGTCAAAAAATGATTTGGAATTAAAATTATTAAAATGTATTGATATATTGCTAGACACAATATCTTTACTGTTATTATTATTTTTTTGTCAATCTTTATAAATAAATTTAAATAATGATTTTGATTGGTTCTATTGGCACATCAATAAAGTACATAATTTGAGTTTCTCTATAATTGTATTGTTTATATTTTTTACAGTATTGTTTGTGCATTGCCAGTAATTCTGGAACTCACTGTGTGCATTATTTTAAAGAACAAATTAAATGACCAAAATGTGACAGAATCTCTCAAAAATGTCATAGCTTAAAATTTCAGTAATTTATTTTCCCACAATGCATCTTTAACAAGCGGAGGAAACTCACAATGCCACTGTGGATTGTTTGGGAGCTGCACTGCTGGATACTCTACACCCCCACCTCGACAAAGTCCTAATGAGGGCATGTTGTGTGTGGGACGGCTGGCCCTGCTGGCTGCCTCCGGAATGTTCTGGGGGCGTTTCTCTTGGGGGCGTTGTTGCGACACTGATACAAGAGATGACTTGTCGGCACACAACATTAAAAAAAATGTTGTACCCACATTTCACCTCCTGGGAAGGAAATCTTTGTTTTGTATTATTTAGTCTGTTGACATTAACAACTGCACGCCCAGTGTTTGGGTTATGGCCCAGACCTGGTATTGACACACTGGCTTGTAAATCCTAGAAACAGCTTATGCATGTAAATTTCATGCATCAGATAATGTAACCCTGACAGCCGGTATGAATGGTGGTACATTGGAGATCGTGAGTTTTTAGGCCAGGCAGAATTACACCCATCTATACCTGCTGGAAGACATGGAACTCTTCAAACCAACCATGTTGTTCTTAGTTCCTGAAGCAATTCACAACTTCTTTTCATAGCCAACCCGGTGTCTCTTAGCAAGGAGAACATTGTCCTTTACCCTCATATCAACTGAACACCTGAAACCCTGGCGGAGAGATATGGACAGCTTCTATTAAACAAACTAACTTACTAACTGTCAATGTAGTTTATGTAGCTACGGAGATAGAAAAGGAAAACCAAGCTAATCCCAATCACTTCATGTGAAAGACATATCTAAGTAAGTAATGAGTAAATGTGTACAAAATGAGACAAAGAGCTTCACCACCCACAGCCTCACAACTCCCAGCATGCAACAGAGAGAGTGAGTGAGAGGGGAAAGAAAGACAGTATGCTAGAGGCAGGGACATTTAATCACAACAGCAAGATTTGTAACCCATTACCATGGGAAAAGGCCAGCAAAGGAGCTCCAACAAAACTGTAAAGTGGACAAATACACATCTATTTATATTCACTTGTCAATCATAAATGAATAAACATAATTTCCTGTGTAAATGTGTCTGTTTATCTTTTGAAAAAAGAAAGAAAAAAGAAATGAGAGAAAGCTTCTGTTTGAATACCCCTGATACAATAATTAGGATAATTAGGTAATTAGAGGGTGGAATGCACAAAGGGAGAGAGGAAGAAATAAGAGCCGGTGAGTAAATAAGACAAAGCAATAGGAATCATACTCAACTGATTGTATAACTGGAGTTTTAACCAGCAATATGCCGAGGTGCACATCCTACCCCAACGTACAGTATGCACACCACTATATAAAGCCCTCTAGTGGTATCAATCATGTACTGCACGCTGCCTTGTTTGTCTGCACGTTTGCAGATAAGCTAGTGCCGGCTTTCAAAAGGATAAAAACCGCAATGCTTCATGGGTAAATTGTGACTGACCGACAGATGTACAGTACAAACCGTTTTGATTCATCATTAGTTTTTTATTTGATTTGTGGAACATTGACGGCTCTGTGCACTTAATAACATCATCAAAGGAAATTACAACGAAAGCCTACAATAAATACACATGACTGAACTACACAATTGCCTTCACAACGTTTCAATATGCCTTTTTAGTAGTCTGTAAAGATTGGAACCTTGTTTCCCACAGTCGACTGCTTTAATGGCCTCAAATTGATTAAACGGGTTGAATAACCGTTAAAAGTAACACAAGCATCTTTCATACTACGCAAGGCATTTATATTCAAGGATCTTTCATATAATGTTAGGCGTTTATATTCAAGGTTTATTACTCTCTTGTAATCATCATTTTTGCTGAGGTACTTGAACTTTCCTGTGAAATAAATCTGTATTGTCCTAGTGCTTTGTGACTTTAATCAGAATTGTTCCTCTCAGAGCCGGCAGATGTGAGACCAGGGATCCATTCATTCCATATTCAACTTAAAGCATGATTTAACTGTAATAAAGGCTCTCACTTTAGCATAGGTTGCCTTCACCGTAAAAGCTGAATCTCAAATGAACAGGACCGTTAAAGTGTCAGCCCAACGATTTCTCTGTAAACAGGACATTCGCTGTAGTTTTCTTGTTGTTATTTTTGATCCATTATATTGCTTTACACATTTTAACCTTAATGCTATCCATATATTTATGACGCATGCTTGTACTCTTCTTGAAAATCACCTGAAGATTTCCTGTCACAGACAAAGTCTATGTTTATGTATTACAATTTCTTATTCACCATAACTCATCTCTCAGGCCTGGTTCATGGATTTTAATGTCAGAACAGTTGAGATAAACTTACATGTTGGCAATACACATTTCCAGAAAAAGTATTCTATACTTAGACTTTTCTAGACTTGGTACTGTTTTATTGTTATAGAAATGCAGCAGATGAAAGACTTGCCGGTTCATTACTAACAAATTATTGCTTGACGAATAGAACAACTGCCTATTAAGTAATTTTACCGGTGAATTATTCTTTGTGGATTTCAACCAAACCTGGGAGAACCATAAAACTGACACTCCTCGTCTGTCAGTGTATCTGTGATTTAGTTATATTTTGTGTTTTTTTAATAGATCTTAGGTAGAGTAGCTGTTGCTTGGGCATGAACTTCTGAAGATCCAAACAAACCAACAGTCTTCTAAGCAGACTGGATCCTCTGTTTGGCATAATGTCTTTAACAAATCCTCTTGGCAATTTGGCATTAATCCAGGAGATTCCAACAGTTCTTGTTTTGTTTCTTAAAGATGCAGACATGATTGTGTGCCAAAATTGGTAAAAATGTCCACTGTTGATTTATACAATGGTCCCAGAAAATCTTGATGTGCCCCATCTTATTAAAACCACTTTCAGACTTGGAACATAATTGAGTTAATGACTAAATGAATAGAGCATACGTTTAACTATAAATACCTTGGCT
Source organism: Umbra pygmaea (assembly GCA_016801145.1). Lineage (NCBI taxonomy): Eukaryota > Metazoa > Chordata > Actinopteri > Esociformes > Umbridae > Umbra > Umbra pygmaea. The sequence goes on along the minus strand of JACXGM010028352.1, from coordinate 3,505 downwards.
TATTGTTTTTCATTGTGACACTTGAAAAACAGATAGTGACTCTCAATTGTTTTCATTCTGCAAAATTTCAACAAACAAAGAAATAAATAACAGGATAAAGAATCATTCATTCCTTTTACATTTTGTCATAGATCAACAGTTCAGCAGCAGACGACCAAGAGTTAAATATTCAGAGAAACCCAAATTATTGTCCAAAACAATTCCAGTCAAAATTGAGTAATATTGAAAATGATAACTTGCAGAAATAAAAATATATCACCACCAAAAAGTGCACCTGTAAAGGTAAATGACTTGTCACAACATGCTTTGCAAGTATTCTTCAATTAAAATGTGCCAGTCATAATAGCTCTCGCTGCATTATAATATCACAGCCATTTTGAATTCTAAAACATTGCATGATATTCAGTCATGGACCGTTCAAGAGATTGTCATTAAACAACCGGTGTAGCTATAAATGCTTATCTGCGGACTACACTACCCATAAGCCCTAAGAGGTAATGTTGAGGGTGTAAATAACACTATTGAATACATTAACTTGGGGAAACTATGTAGAAAATATCCTGTACTTTGTACAGGTTTATCTGATAAGTATAAAAACAGAGATGTATTAAAGCAGACAATCAGCATTGTGACCACATCTAGTCATTATATCATTTAAAATGTTCTGGACTGTAAAGCAAGCAATGCAACATGTCACCGTCTGTTGTATATCCCTATCAGGGAGGACAGGAAAAAGCTCAAATCGGAATCAGGTCAGATTATTACATTACATTGCAAACACTTACAGCATTGTTGCTGGAAAATGAAAAATAACTCTAAATCACCAGATCTCTTTAACTTGTAGCGTTTGCTAAGAGCCAACAAGCTTCTGCTCTACTTGCATTAACTCTACGTCGAGTTCTCTCTAGTAATGTACATCTGTCAAGCTTTATTTTCCTTCTAACATAACTAGGTCTGGTGGCTTACGATGCATTCTAATTTAGAGAGTAAATTAGGGACAGTCTTGCTCCGGGAAAAGAATACAGATTAAATCCAAGATTTGACCTGGTGTTTTTGGTTACAGATCAGCTACTCTAACATCTAGCCTACCTGGCAACCTCATGCAGACAAAACCGTGAATGTCCCTGACAGATTGAACTGTTTTAGCCCGTAGCTAACTGCCATCTGTCCCATAGATTTTAATAACATCAGGCTCTGCATCAAGACACCTCCAAACTGCTTTTTAAAATCTAAATACAGTGGGCTCCAAAATTACTGGCACCCCTGACTGGCAGTGCACAAAAAATACTGTAAAAATGTACAAAAATACAATTAGAGAAAAACTCTAAATATCAACATGTGAGAAATACTGTACTTTATTAATGTGTCAATGAAACCAACCAAAATCACTTATTGATTAAATAAATAATCAAAGTCCTCCAAATCAAGGTTTCACAATCAATGGCTTTCTTAAAGATTATTGTAAATAACATCTACCAATGTTAAACCAGGAATGAAATTCCACTTATTTAAGTTCATCTAAGTCTTAAGGAACTATATTGTGCCATTACATCACTTCCTGTTCCACTATGGTTTAAAACTGAGACAAGACAAAGGCCCAAAACATACCTCAAAATCCACACAGAAATTGTTCTGTGACAACAAAATCAATGTTCTGCCATGGCCATCTCAGTTACCGGACCTCAATCCAAACAAAAACCTGTGGGCTGAGTTGAAGAGGGCAGTTGATAAGCACAAACCCAAGAATGTGAAGGATCTTGAAAGGATCTGCATAGAGGAATGGTCCAAAACCCTCCAAATGTGTTCCTTAACCTCAGGAAGAGACTCCCTGCTGTTATCCTGCCAGAGTTGGTTGCACTAGGTACTGAATAAGGAGTGACAATAATTACGGAACCTTGATTTTGGTGAAATGTATTTTGTGTTAAATAATTGTATGATTTTGAATGGTTCCATTGCAACATTAATAAAGTAGTGTTTCTCACATGTTGGTACAGTATTTTGTGTTCATCTCTATAATTACATTCTTGATGTTTTTAAAGTGTTGTTTGTGCATTGCCAGTCAGGGATGCCAGTCATTTGGGAGCCTAGCTGCACTGTTCTACACTTACACCTCCCTGCATCTTGCTAGCATTGCAGATGCTGAAACAAAATTAATAAATGTGTACGTCAACGTGTCACAAACTAAGTTAAATCGGATAGTAACCGAGAGTGTGAGAGAGCAGACCGACCCAGAGGGCGTATCCAGGCGAGATTTGCGAAGGCGCACTGCGTCTCTTCAACCGTTATATTCCGTCCAAATTCGAAGTTACGAACTGGGTTTTAATCAGTCACCGCACTCTCCACTGTTTATAGGAAATGCACCATCACCGCGCTTAGTTACCGATTCGACCGCTTACGCCACCCTCTTATTGTTCTGTGTGATGTAATGTCGGTGGCTGTCCACTAGATGGAATTAAAGACCAAGAAAACTTCATTTGTCAACGTCACAAGAAGCTTACACGGTGTCCTACATTAGGGCACTATGACCACATCTCTGATAGGATGGAACTGCTCCTTAAAAAACAATCAAAGTTCTATGATTCATTTGGTTTTATACTACTTATTATTATGTTTTATCTTGGGTTCTAGCATTCTCTATCAGGGCTATTCAAATCCAATGCAGAAGGAACGCATGTCTTTTCTAAAGTGTTTTAACCCTAAGCGGGAGTTGAATACGCCTGTATGGTGGTACTGTTTTTTCATTCTGATATTTGGTTACTTATTTTGCCTCATGATTAAACATATTATGTATTACTTTTACAAACGAAACAAATAAAATAATTTTCAAACTTCCATGAACTTGTGTAAATTCTAGACGTGGTTGCTTTGCGTCTTTTTAGTCATGATACTTAATTCTGGTGGACTGTCAGTCACTGTTTTGACAGATTGTCTCATTTGGTTGCTGTAATCCCTGGACCATATTGCTTTTTCTATATCGTCTACTTTTGTCAAACATTTATTTTCTTCTATTTTAATCTTTTTTGATCCTCTTATAGTCAATATTTGCTTGAATATAATATTTTCTTGCTGGCTCTAGTTCATATCTCCTGGCACCTAGCTTCCTCTCCTAGCACCTAGCTTTCTCTCCTAGCACCTAGCTTCCTCTCCTAGCACCTAGCTTCCTCTCCTAGCACCTAGCTTCCTCTCCTAGATATAATGTGATTTAGAATATGAAATTAGCTATAGTGGACTAAGAAGGCACTCATAACGCAGGCCCCTGTCTGTAAATATGTAGGGGGCTTAGTATTCAGACCCCTTTCTGTAAATATCTAGGGGGGGGGCGGGATTTAGGACCCTGTCTGTAAATATCTAGGGGGCCAAGAATTCAGGACCCTGTCTGTAAATATGTAGGGGGCCAAGAATTCAGGACCCTGTCTGTAAATATGTAGGGGGCCTAGGAAACAGGACCCTGTCTGTAAATATGTAGGGGGCCAAGAATTCAGGACCCTGTCTGTAAATATGTAGG